>JAHZND010000392.1:0-29522 GCA_027744115.1 Acrocyrtus sp. NNG-2020
TTGCACCGTTTAGCTTAAGTGATATGGTGACTGTGTAATTATGATAAATTGCTGTAAAATAACTTGTTTTCAGTATCTAAATCAGAATAAGTCAATTTACGTGTCTACCGTGATCCAATAAAATGCAATGAAAATGCGCTGATTAGAAGAAATATCATTTGAAAAGGGGAGATTCGCGATTCTCATTGCTCTCATGTCCCTTAAACCTCTAATAGAAAATGCAGCCTTACAAGATGCCATTAAGATAACGCTTCTCTATCTCATCACCATCCTCCCTGATTAATTGACACGGTAGAAACCGCCATGTCTAATGTCTACTGCCCCACCTTCCCCAAGGTCCAGTTATTAAAAGAACTGATATTTCAAACTTAAAAATCAAATTAACAATGATAAAAAATTGCTAAGGTGGGATGACTTAACAATACGCAATATACCTATGTAATCACAGCCCTTCAGGTGTCCCATAGAAAGCTGCAGGGATCTGCGTTTAGTTAAAAAGTCTTTCACATCTGATAATAGTATAATCATTATCATGAACACTCATCAACATCAGCGATCAAGGAGTCTAACATCATAAAAAAGTATATATACTCTGTAGCGAAATAGTAAAGAAAATACAATTTTCCGCAACTGTATTTTTTACTTAAATACCCTAAAATGCCTTCATTCCCGGTACAGTTTTCACTACAAGATGAATGCTCATTTTAGTTATGTATACAAACACGATATATTTTAGTAAGAAAAATGAATTTGCCAAGTCACTCTCCGTCCCCAGCCACACTTTAGTTTCTAAAAAAGTCACTACTTTTGCGGGTATGGTAGGGTAGTTGGGGAATAAGGGGATAGAGTTACAAAAGAAAAAGATATGCTCTTGATCATGATCATTCTCACCTCAGCATCATCTCATATCAGCACGACTTCAAGTTTTAAATAGGATTATAAAGAGCACACTCATAAAAACGAACAAAACCGTATTCACTGAAGATAGCTCAGCACTTCAATTCCTCTCTATAAATATATGTAGAGGAAGTAATGCGAAATAGATACGAGGATTTAGGTAGCAGTACAATGAAATAATGAAGATATTTTAAAGAGGTGCTTTGCATGTCATTCTTTCTAGGGTAGAAGGGCTAGCGACAACACATCTCAATTTTTATTCAGTCGGTAACATTTCGAGAGAATTTTTTTTTACCTGAACCGAGCATTTTTCAGGGTAAAATAAACATGTTAAACATATTATCATGCATGTGAGATTGCAGAAAACTTACACGAACACCTTATTTTAGTGATCTTTACCACATTCAAACAATACGTTTTTTTAGAAAAGTAAGTCATCTCCACAAGTCAGACTACGTGCGAATATTTTGTACAATACAAAATACAACAAGCAAAACGCATACCTCTTTGAGGGAGGAATTTTTCAATCCTATTGCTAATAGTCTGCGAGCTGCGTACTGCAGCGTAGTACAAATCAGAAGGAAGTGACAATGACAAACGTGCCTCGGTATGACATCAAAAATTACGCCATATGGATCACCACCACACTACAGAAATTCAATCGCTCGACCCAATACAAATCATACCCACGCAGAGTTGTGGAAGATGTAGCATGGAATTTCTATTGACCACAAAAGTGGGAGACGCAAACTGTCGCTGCGTCATTTATTAAATCTTTAAAAATTCAAACCTTCATTCGAACACTCCTGCTAGGACAAGCCCGTATTTTAGAATATCAACCACAGAAACGTCCTCACAAAATGCCTAAAAAAGCCAGCAATTTGTCCGAGTGAGAAAAGGCATAATCATTTTCACCGTTAACTCTCCGTTATTATACTCATTAGTGGTAAATCGAAGTGGATGATTTTATTATTTGCATATTGTCAGCAAGTCTTCATTTACCCCAAACGCAGCATGATCTTCCTAGCTAATATTTTTTTAGTTAAACCTAAAACAGAATTATGACTCGTTTTGAAGGACACTGAATTTCTCTTTTCTTCGCAATTCTTTTTTCGTAGAATTTTTTATCGCGACTTGAAGCAAACTAGGAGCATCGAGCATCCCTATCACAGCTAAAATCTCAGGGAGGTAAATGCAGCCACAAACAGTCAAGTTCTTCAGCAAGCGATTTCACGTGCTGCGTGTGACACATCTTCTAGTGACAAGGTTTCAGTAGGAGGTGCAGTCAAAAATATGTAAATCATTTCGTATCGTTGGGAAATGGATGCATTGCAAATGAATTTCGTTTCGACAGCTGAATTTATCCTTCCTAATTCCAATTCTTCGTAAAAAAGGCTCCTCGCAGATATATTACGAATTAATTTGCTCTTTCGCAACAGCAAGTCATCACAAAATGCATAATAATACGAAGACCCTCTCTATTCATAAACTGTAAACCCAAAAAATATTTTACAAAGCAATATGCACATGAGTAAGGACACTTGTTAATCTTTGCTAAAAGTAAGCAATTTATTGCAAAGGGATAAAAAAAGTTAGCTGTACACATGTGAGGTCCCTCTCACACACACTCTGATGATAAAAACAATAAAGAAATCACAATAAACATAAAACTGAAATATAGCCGTGGCAAATATAGTAATAAGAAATCGTTTACTTCGATATTGATATCCATTTTAAAAACTCATTTTGATTCACCTGGGCCGTGGAGTAAAAAACAACAAAATTCGCATTGCTCCATGGGCATGCATATGTAATATTTTGGGTATGTATTGGTGATTCTTCTATGTAGGTAGAAAGCTTGTTGTAAGCATTTTTACGATTGATGATGATGATGATGATCAAGTGATAGTTTGATAAGATAACAAATTCAAAAATCATTACAAAGATGAAAATACCACAGAAATGAACACGCCGAAAAACATCTAATTTACCCTACTTTTTTTTACTTTTTTGTATTATAAATGCAATAATAACAGCTGGGGCTTGGAATTATTAGTTGAATGTATGTACCTATATGAGGGTATAATGCTGCTTCTGAATATTTCACAGTCTGAGCCCTTTCTTTCTTTCCTTCCCAGTTAAGGTATCATCCTCGCAAAAAAATGTTTATTAAAATTTCATACATGAATTTGGAAAGATTTATTGAACAATCGGTTTCCTTCATTTATACGAAAAAAAGCTACATTGAGCGAAAATGCACGCACCCGTGGCCGGTATTACTAACTAGCATTGATACAGATTTCTAATTTTTCCTCTTGAAAAGTTCTGTGGCTTTTTTATGCTGACAATAGTATCAGATTTTTGTTTAACAATGACGTGTGCGGCTTACATCCTCGAAAATTGTTGACTATATTGTGCTTTCGCTACTGATTCTCCGATGATGAGAGTGGATTGAACACGTGAATTAAACTTGATGAAATAATTTTTAAAAAAGTATCCTCAAGGAAAAAGAGGATTCTTGTGCTTTGGTTTAAGGCAACCTACCAAATAAAATTAGGGTGGTGATGCTACAATGTACCTTGAGGTATATCGTAAAAGTGCCTCACTATATGCAACAATTGTGTATTCAGTGTTCAGTTTACGACGACGACTGATCCTACTCTACTTTAAACAGTACGATATAAGCAACAATCAAAATCTCCGCAGACATTGTTGAAAACACTTCCATTTACGTGCACTTGGCAGCTCTCAGTAGTGTGCGTGCATGTTGGATACGGCAAAGTAAGTAAGTGTAGCACAACTACAGTAAGCCAGGAGCAGGGTAGTCCTTCGTGAAGGTGTTCTATCTGCAGAAAAATGTCTGCAATTCAGCAGCAGTAACGTTTCGAGACTTTTGGTATAACTACTAAGAATACGTGATGGTCAGTCTAAAACTCAAAGAAACGTGTCCATTTAGTACCATTTTCATCGCTATTTTATCTCTCACACGCCTTCCTTCCTTCCGTAAGTGCACATTACAACAGACGAGTGAGTGTATAACGTTTTACATTCTCTGGTTCTCTCCTTGTAATTAATTGCTATATTGTATAATAGCAGCACATCCAATCAAACTAATCTCGGAAAAATGAACATTACAAAAAACCTTCAGTGAGCAGTATTTTCCTCCAATACTAACATGGTGAAAGAGGAAACGAAGAAAACAAACATTCTCACAGTGCCCCAGTGCAACCCTTGCAGAACGTTATTTCTGGAAAACAGCAAGTTTGAATAGTGAAACCATTGGAAGCAATTAAAGAAAAGCTTGTGGAATTTTGTAAAAACTTGCTTACTAGACTAGTAGGGGCAACTGTAACATCTGTGACGCGTGCAATTAATTTTAATTATATCAGTGGCAAATACTGTGCATCGCAGTCGATTTCATCAATGTCTCGGCCTACCTTTACAACGTGTTCTCTAATCGAAATCGCCATCTGCTTCAAACCACACTGACCGTTCCAAAAACTGTACCACGACATTTCCACGTACTCTAACTAAAACGTTATGATATAACAGTTCCCGTTTGTTTACACTATAGTTTTTACAGTGTAGAAATTGCCAAATAACTTTCATTACATCTAAAAAAAATTAAACGTATCGCAGTTAAAGGCGGATAGAAGGTGCTCACAAACATAATTGTACTATCCACCTGACAAGCATACATAAAGGTGAAAATAGTGTGAGTGTGAGTGAAGACGAACATCGCAATGAAGCACCGCAAACCCCGGTGAAATAGATAAAACAGATTTATTTTAAAAAGAACTCCAATTCTTAGCCCGCGTTCCGCTTACAAATTAGCGTTATGTCTGGCTAGTGCCGTGTGGATTCAGTTTTTTTTGCATTTTATTACTCTTATCAATGCTATAAAATTACAGTGCATAATTTTGACTTTTCCTTCTCCACCTGTCCAAGCACTGACGTGAACATATATTTGTATGCCTCAAAGAACGCCAGCGATAGTGACCGACACCGGTGGAATTTTAAAAAGACAGCTGTGTATCTGTTCAATCTTTTTTTAAAAAAAGTATACAGTTTCACTTGGCCATTTTTTGCAATCATACGAAAAAATATAACGTATCTGCTTCGCTACTGATATAACGCTCCTTTTATTATTAGTAGTAATAATACTGCTCTTGACCATTCAAAAAAATATTGCATTTATCCTGTTGAATGCTTAATCCGTATATATTCTCCTGAAAAATAACGAAAAAACCAGTGATGCACTAATAGAAAAAAGTTAATAGCTGTATCTCTTCTATTCACCTCTTCTTCATCAGTTCCATCATCGTTATCATTACTTTTATCAACAAAACATCACTGCTCAACTGCTACTTCTCATTCACATATAATTTCATCGCCTCTGCTCTATAAATATACGCCCTGTGCTGCGCTGTATTTGTACGTGTGCACATGTGTACCAGAGTATATAATAATAGCAATATTAAAGCTTTGTTATTTAAGGAAGATGCCTTGGATGTTCGCACTGCGCTGTTTTGTGCAAGGAACAGTGAGCCAGAAATAAAAACTCTGTTGCAAAAAGGGCATTCAACTCCATCTTAACATCAAACCGTCTTTTTCCCTGCTCCTTTTCAGAACTGACTGAATATTCGGGGGTAAGAAAAGAATCTCATTACTGATTTTTTTTCATAAGTAGTAAAAAGGCCAACTAGGTAGTAGTAGTGAAGATTAGAAACAAAAAATGTCCTAGAAGTGCCATATTGCTGAATAAAGCCATTTTTCTATTGATACCCACTTTTGATCATTATACGATGATGATGCGAAACCAAAAAAGCAAAAAATGACACTACGGCGGAAAGCTGGCAATTAATGCTTTTAGTGTAAATTACGCAATCCGCTACTTTTGGGAGGATGTGAGTGTGTGGACCATAACAAAACAATGGAAAGGAATTTCAACCGTCTAAGAAAGCTACGCGACTCCCGCTTACTTTGCGGTAATAGAAATGCAAAAAAAATCATGCTACGAGTGACACAAAATTGCCAAAACGTTGAAAATAAAGCATACTTTTTTATGCAATTAGCCTCAGGCTAAATGTGCTCTTTCGGCAAACAATTGAGCTAGAAAAAGAGTTTACCTAATGACACGTATGAAAATAAACATTGTTGCTTGCATGAACACCCGTCATTGTCATCTCTTATATTTTAATGCCAGACGAAGACTAGAGCATCTGTATTAGAAAATTGGACGTTTGCGTTTGTGTGCTGCTACGCAAAACTTTGTCAAAAATGTCATGTCTGCCTTGCAGCAGTAATTACGGGTATTACGTTATAATAGTAGAATGTACGCCAGAATTAGACTTTATTACTTCCATTAACCGCGCGTATCAGTTACTTCTAAAGTCCCGGAATAATATTAGCACGGCACGAGGCACCCTAAAACTTGATACTGGTTTCTTCAGATGAACATTTTTTTTCAGAAGGAGTTTTCTGCAAGCCTACCCACTTAGCTTAGCTTTAGGTGAATAGGTTTTAAAAATGGAGTGAGGTAACTACCTCCCTGGAATTAAAATACCCAATTAACGGCGCGTATCAGTTACTTCTAAAGTCCCGGAATAATATTAGCACGGCACGAGGCACCCTAAAACACGATACTGGTTTCTTCAGATGAACATTTTTTTTCAGAAGGAGTTTTCTGCAAACCTACCCACTTAGCTTAGCTTTAGGTGAATAGGTTTTAAAAATGGAGTGAGGTAACTACCTCCCTGGAATTAAAATACCCCATCATCATCATGAGCAACAATAACTAGTTTAGGCAACGGAAGATTCATTTTTAAATTCAAAACCGTGTCTTTATCATTAAAACGTAGTAATCCTAGGAGATAGTCCTCCTCAGAGGTCAGTCGTTTAGTTTACGGTAACAACTTCCGCATGAAAATCAACGGTGCATTTAATGTTTACAGCGTATATAAATAAATGAACATAGGCAGAGAAGGGGTGAGGATTTATCATCGTTTTTAGGTATTTTCATCAAGCTTGCCTGCACTTATGGTATTGCTGCATTTTGCTTTTGTTGTTCTTTCTTTGCGCGTGCATCATGAAAAAATGACCAGAAAAGTAATGCATCGCCAGTCGTATGAACGAACCGAAGAGGCAAAAATAGCTCAGCCATGGCAAATCCATGCAAAAAGCGGCAGACAGCATGCTTTGCACTGTTAAAATTGCTTTTTTTACTTTTCATTTACTACGATTTCATAATCGCTCTGGCAGGCTACATTTCCCCACTCGGACGAAGCTTTTCTGCGCTTCTTTGAGCTGCAGAAAGATGCCTTATATAATTATGGGTTAAAAATCAATGGTGAGTCAAAGTAACCGGATGAGACTGCATACCCCATTTCACAATACGTCTAAATTCGATGGTGAAAACTTACAATTAGTTAGTACCGACCGACTGAGTTTAAGTATATTGTTAATCCGATCCTTGTTTCGTAACTGAACTTACTTTTCGATTGAAGTTAAGGAACTTTTGGTAAAAGTGGTACGTGTAATTTTGTAATTCATGTCTTATAAAATCACATAAGCGTGAATAGAAACCGAAAGATAAGATCAGAAAAATCGGTGATTTTTACTACCATTTCGTGATTTATATAGCCATTCAGAACTAACACTACTACGGTAGAAAACTCATCCACGGCAGGGAAGAGGATTAACAGGAAGTTTAAAAAACGAAATTGAAAGGGCCTACTTCCCGTTTATCAATACTTATAGGGAAAAGCTATGACTTATGCCCAGTTAAGGATCCATTATTGCATTATTGCATGATTGTTTCATGTCATGACCACACTCATCATCCTCTTAATGCAATTTTTCCTTATCTAGATCTTTCTAGAAATTATGAAATCAGTCGACAACCCCAAAAAATATTATATATTCCTAAATTTAAAAAGCTAATACTACCAAGTCTACCGCCGCTTTTGTTACAGTTTTATTCATTTTAAAATAAAGCTCGACTAATAAGATGAAGGATTTTTCAAAAAAGGTTTTCAGTCTTGACCATCAAGCTAGATAGCCGAAGCTTAGGTTAGGTATGATGATGGGTTAGGCACACCAAGGCAAAATGCATATATATGTAGGAAAAGGATTATGTTAAAGTGTAAAAGTAATTATTTAAAATAATTTTTTTCAATCTGTACATGTATATATTACAGATCCGGCAAGTACAAAGAGACTAATTTCGGTAATCTCACTTAACCTTTACCTACCGCATAAAAGTTGGTCTTCAATTTTATACAATGGATACACGCCCAGTCGCAATTTTACCTCATTCATTCTAAATTCTTCAAAGAGCTTGAAGTTCATATCTACCTCTATTCTATGGAGATACAGATCCTATCTATTCTTTACTTTTGTGCAATCCGTGGCAGAGTGATAGTACCAAATATCTTTTAGTTGAGTCATTTTTGTACTTCTTTCCTTTAAAACATACAATTACAACAGATCCCACAAGTTTTAAGACTATGAA
This sequence comes from Acrocyrtus sp. NNG-2020, assembly GCA_027744115.1. Lineage (NCBI taxonomy): Eukaryota > Metazoa > Arthropoda > Collembola > Entomobryomorpha > Entomobryidae > Acrocyrtus > Acrocyrtus sp. NNG-2020. The sequence goes on from JAHZND010000392.1 coordinate 8,411, forward strand.
ATTTTCCTAAATCAGTCTAATCTGAAATTTCCCGAAAGGAAGCATTACATAATTGATGGTTTCAAATTTTAAATTATTCGAATGAATATTTAGAAATGCTATACGGTACAGCTTCAACTAGATACAATTACAAGCAATTAAATAACCCAGCGTGCACCACCGTTAAAAGTATGAAAATGGGTGTGAAAGGATTTTTTGCAAACTACTCTGCTCTGAAACTAACCGCATCACAAATTCAGTTCCACCTTTTGTGTGATTGCTAAAAAATACATATATATTTTACTTACAGGCACCCACGAAGAACGAAAGAAATTGTTTTATCACTTTTTAGATAGCGAGTGCGCGCAGCTTTTGTTGTTTTGATAATTTCAATGCAAACATATCTCCTTACTCTATTTGGTCCCACTGACAAAGCTTCATGTAGTTTAATTTCGGTAACAGTAAATAAACAAAAATGTATTTTTCATTGTCATTAGTAAAATACCTAACACTACAGTCAATTTCCGATTACTAACTTCAATCAGAAGTTGATCCTGTCATGCATGTAAATCAATAATAGAGTGACACTGAACATGCGAATGGAATGTGTACATACATAATTGCAAGCGATCGCGTATGTGTCCCAGTGTCCCTTTATCAAATTCCTAATCCTTCAATATAGAAACGAATTTATAACTTCCAATACATTTTTTTAAACTTCTCAAGTGTACGTATAACTGTACATGTGCATTTCTTTGACAATAACTCAATTTAATCTCTTCACAGCATTAAATCTCAAATCTACATAAAGTTTGATTGTGACCTTGCATTCTACGAAAATACGTTGCAAGAACATCATGAATATGGATTGAATTTAAAGTTCATTATTAATGTGTGACATAATGAATATAACAACATTAAAGCGGGATCGCTTTAGGGCTAAAAAAGTAGAAATAAACGCTCTTGTTGCTAATTTGAGCCGTTATTTTATCACACACATGCCTACCTCTTCATGGACAAAGTACACTGAAGGAATTTTCTTTTCTTTGGAGCCCTGCCATTGCATTTTGCAGTGCTACAAAATAGTGTTATAGACGATCCTATATATCAGTCAGCTAATCAAGAGCCACACATCAAGAATCAAGAGCCCATATCTGTTTTATACACATGCCTAAACGGCGTTTCCTTTTTAGAGTTTAAAATACGATCGACGATAGCCTTCTCTTTTTTCTTTCACTTCTTTTAGTCACTCATAATGAAAATAATAATAATAATCCATTCAACACAACAACAGCAGCGATATATATTGATTGCCAATAAAAGGAGAAAAAGAATGCACTTTTCGGACAGAAGAATATGCTTTTGTTAGCCCTCATAAATCAATGAATTGTTAGTCATGTGTAGTCTAGTGGCAAGTAAAGCATGTGTATCGCCACACCACACACAACCTAATGAGACTCCCTAATATCTTCATAATCATCAACAGTGATAAATTATAAATAATATGAAGGAACACTATTATAATTTCTTTTTCCACTGTAACATCACCATTTTTATTTATCATTATTATAATCGTCATCGAGTGACTTTGTTCGTTCTCGTTTGTTGGGTGTGTCCCTTGTCCCACACACGAATTTCTTTACAACACCTCATGCAAGAAAAAATAATTTTGCGTGCTTTTTTTTACGCACTGTGTCCTTTAAGGTCTGCACCAAAGTGTGAGTCCCCGGACCTTAAAGCTCTCTCTTTTTCATCTTGTAGCCAAAAACCAACCAAAGTTAAATCTATTTCCCCAGCCCTCGCTACTATATCAGTAGTATCCATCACTTCGCAAAGGAATCACGTAGGTAGTTGCTAATCCGTTATGCATTATATCGAGGGAAGTAAAATTGAACAATCCCTTCTTTGAGTGAGAGAATTGGAGGTGAGGTGAGATAATTGTGAATTGACAGTAATCAAATCCTTCGTCTACTGACAGTGTATTGTCGCCATTATTATTAACGTGATTATTATTAAGGAACAATGAGAGTGCACCGAAACTGACTTTCAATGCTATGCCCAGTCTCTGCTGGGTTCTCATTTCTCATATAACACGCGCTAAAAAATTCATTTTAGCATCAGTTCACACCACTCGTAGACGAAAGGCATGCACTGGGCAGATAAATTTGAGAAATTTTATATAATAATGCAATTGTAGCAGGTTTCCCCCTTTTTTATCTTCATTCCGCAACATAACAATGTAAGCGAAGGGGATAATAAAAGGATGAGATGTGTGTTGTATAGGGAGGGTCGAGAGTAAGACACAAAAATAGATAAATGTAAATAGGTACATAAAATACCAAGCGAAGTAGGTCAGTTCCGATTTCAATCAGCTTCATAATATTCACGATTTTTATCAACTGCATTTATTTTCCTCTTGTCACTTTACTTATATAATACCTAACGCGACTAATTCTCCCTCTCGACTTTGATATTACGACTGTTGGAGGTGGGATCGTGTACTGTCTTTAAAAATGCGAACTTGCCTAATTATTTTACCAGCTCCTCCTGTCTTATCTCTACCCTAAAAGTATTCAAAACAACTCTCACTACCAATGACAAATTTACGCATTTTCTTCCTCTGGGCATATCATGGACGACCATAGGTATGTGGTGGTGTTCGTAGCTGCTTGCTTTACACATTTCAAAGCGATCACAGCCCATGAAAAATGGACAATAGCATTATTTATAATTACTACTCCAATTTCATTACTGGCTTAATGTGAAATATTTTACAATGCAACGCAAGTCAAAGCAAAAGCAAGTTAAAAGAGCAAGCCCCCAAAGGTGCAACGACAGAACAATAAATCATACTTGTAGATTATACTAACGATAAGCCAAAAAAGAAGATTTAAGTCTATGGCCTAATAAACAAAACAAAGAGTGGTAATGAGATGAATGTGCTGACAGTGCTAATTAAGATTACTATAATAGTAAACACTGTTTTCGTGTCCTTCAAGGGTCACACTCCACTTCTTAAGTATTTGTTCGCTCAGCTAATAAATATGATCAGGATTAATAATAAAAACAATAATAACAAAACCTTGAGACTAAACCTGCGTTAATACAAGCCCATAAACTGATGATCCTATTGTTTTCAACTATTAACTAAGAAGTTAAGGACTTACTCTCTCTGAAAATGATTACCGTGTAGGATACGGAATGCCGACGCTGATGCTGATTCTTGCAAAAAGTCAGAGGAAATCTCTGTAATGAACACGCTACAAGCTATACACTCACACTTTCCGTACTTCTCTGTCAGTAATTACAAGAAGGGAGGAGAGATCTGATCTAATTTCTATTTGTCAGTGATGGTTAGACAGTTTGATACTTTTAGCCGATAAATTGCACGCCAAATTTCTAAACGAATCGTGAAGGGCCTTGCCCAAAAAAAACTTGGTCATCATAGCACAATGTACTATCTCCTCTTCGTGCCTACTTATTTACCTGAACTTTTGTTGCAGCTGTGAAGGAAATCAGGAAACATTCTTTTACCTGAAATTATATGCAGATAAAAGGGTCTCTTGATAATTTGACCATAACTCAGCATCAACTAGTTGGTTAGTGAGAGTTCGAAACGAACACAAAATATTTTAATGATACTAAAAAACGTCGCACCTAAAAACGTGAAAGATTTTCTAATGCAGATTAGATCTATTTATATCAATATTTTGAAAAAAATTCGTCTAAAAAATTGTGAATGCGTGAGCACAAAGTAAGGAATAATAATGGACATTCTAGAGAAAATTATAGTGCTACGTGTATCCACCGCATGGAGACTTACGATACGACTTAAGACCACCTCCGGTGTATTGTATAGTCAAACCAAGATAATTTGAGCTGCCTAAGTTTAAAAGTTATCATTATGCTTAAAAATATTAATCCATCTACGTAACGTAAGTAAGCACAGATAACATCATGGCCAACATTGCTTATACATAATTCTTACATTGTAAAACGAAGACATATTTTCGAAATTAGAATTTCCGAGATACTACAAAATCCTTACTAAAGATATTCAGATCTCAATTGATATCAATTGTAAATGTCAATTGATTACTCGGAACAATTAAATAAAGATTAACTAACTAACTAACTCAGAGTTTTCCTGCATTGCATTAATTGACTTGAAATTGTGACTGATCGCCTAGAAAGCATGAATTTTAGATCCCCTCACCAGTATAGTATTTTAGCCTAATTACTAGCGTTAAGGCAATTGTAGTTACCAACCATATGCGATTAAAATTTTCAGTTTTGACTACAAAAAATATTACTACAATACCAACAAAAATGCATGTAAACTGTAAAACAATGGGCACTTCTTCGATGCAAGAGTTCGCCATTGCCGTTTGAGCTTTTCAGTAGATTTAGTAAGAGGTAACCAGCCGTGGTGTTATCTTCAGCACAAAAGTTTAAAAAGCGGTGCGGTGACTACTGGCATATACCTAAATAAATTTTACGAATCCAAAAAAACGAATCTTCCTTATGTGCGCATTTAGTAGCAGAAACAGCCAAAATTCATCATCCGTTCTATTGTCACGTTTCGTCCTATTCTTTCAGAACCATAAAACAACGTAACTTATAAAGGAACAAATAACAGTGAAACACTTACGTAGAGATAAAATACATACACGTAAGAACTTACTATTAGCATGTATGAAATTTCAAATAAAATGACAGGTTTTTTTGCTAGTTTCCCACCTGCAAGCCTCAGACTCAGCTCACTACAATGTACTATGTACAAGGTTTCAGAGAAAGAGGTCCGCCCTGCCTAAAAATCATTTTACACATTTTCGCACCTCCGAAGTATGTTACAATATGAGCGGCAATTATTTTTACTTGTGTAGGAAAAGTTTTAAATTTTGGCTTAGGGTAACATATTGAAATTGGATTAGAAGAGTAAATAATGCCTACACAATGAAAACAATCGTACCTACACACCATTGCAAGTTGCAACTGCAATATGGTTTTAACAGAAATCTGTTTGCATTCTATTACTGCAACAGGTACATTTTTCAGTAGGGAGACGTCTCTTACCTGTACCTAAGTAATGCTATTGCAATTTTCACCAATTCACCACAAAATCACTCAAAGTCAGAGTAGAGAATACTAATAGGTAATACTTTTAATCCGTATTAAATTATTATTCTATTTTCCGTAAATTGCTGCGCGGCAAATTCTTGAGTGCAAATCTCTTCCTATTTCATACTTTCTGATTGTCCTCTTTTTTTTGAAAGTAACAATTATGATATGCAACACTTCATGTCAAACCTTTTACTCCTACATACATTTATGGGATACTTAAGGTGAGCTTTAAGGAAAAATACCGCACTGCCATTTTATGCACGTTAGCACATAAATACACAACAATTCATTTCGCTTTTTTTATTTAGCGATGGTCCACTTACACTGCATTTAAAATTAAAATGATACTTTAAATATTTAAAATGCAATTCTCTACTTAATGTCTCCATTTCAAGCGAAATGGTAATAATAGTCTGTAATTGCTTTTTAGTGCTAGCAACTAGAAAGAGTTAAATGCAGACCTAATTTGCTCTTGTTGGGAACGCAGGATGGGATTTTAGCTGAGGCACACGGCACACACAAAGCAAATAGAAATGTTTAAAAAGGTCCGCACCTGATTTCTACTTTTTATAAAGTAACAAAAAATTACTCATGACAAATTTTTAAAACTGCATGAGATTTAGTACGTTGCTTCAACAGTAAAATTAATTTTAAGTATCAATTATGCTATTACAAATGGCACATGCCGAAGAACAACGCAAATTTCACAGTGTGAAAAAGTATGAGTTTTATAGCTTGCTTCTCAATTCAATGAATCTCGAGACGGATTTTCCCATTTTTAAGTAACCAGTAGTCAGTAGCATATAGACACAGTGGCCACATTTCTTCTAACATTTTTGCATCGGTCGAAATGGTCATTTTCTGAAAATATGCATGAAAAAATGCGCACAACCGTGTGGTATGCATGTGTGCAAAAGCAAATTAAAGCATTCCACACTCAATGCGTTCCGCCTTTTTCTCACTGCTTGACTGAACGAAGTTTTTCACAAACGTAACAGGAACAATATTTTTTGCGAACTTTTAGAAAAATAAGTCTTTCGGTGAGAAGGTAAAAAAAACCTGACGAAGAAATGGGTATGCTCAAACCTCAGGAACCACACGTTAGTTGGTTTACACATGTAAAGCTCATATATAGTTTAAAGAACAGTGAACATTCATAGTAGTACCAGGCTTCATGTCAACATGTCTCGATGACACAAAAATGTCATCAATCAGCTCATCATGCCACATCTATCAAGTAAATCAGCACATTAAATCAGGAGACGGGTATAAGCATACCTTAGTTAGATTTGGACATGATACATTCAAATTCTTTCCCAAACACAACGGCCTTCAAACATCGACTTTTGCATCCACTTTAATATTTTTATTCAAGGTTAATCTTGCCATGATTTTACTGAAAGCACTGAACATTTTTATTTTTATCTTGCAGATATAGCCAAATGCTGCCAGTTCGACATCATTTTCAGAAAATTGTATGCTTTCAAAATGACGAGAAGACTCTGTAAACTACAATTGCAGCAACCACTAACCCGTTGGACGAGGTTTTCAGTGATGTCGGCGTTTACAAAATTCATGATCTTATGCTCAGTCCTGGGAAATATTCTTCATATTTCCAGCGCAGGAACTCCTGGCACTGAAGTGAATTGCCCGTGGTATAATGATGACAATATCTTGGAAGAGCTAAAGAGTGGTTGTATATGTGCTAAAAACCCACCTTCAACTAATCAATTAAGTGTTCAGTGCCATGAAGTAGACGGTCATCAGTTAGTAGGGCTACTGTCAGAAACGGTGTCTAAACAGGGGATTTCGATAGGGCTCTTGTACCTCAACTCAAGTTTCATAACAAATGACAAAGGTCACGTCCCTGAAAAAGTTTTTCAGCGGTTGAAGCTGGTAAGTAGAATTAAAGCGGTATTCACGTCCCTGTAGAAAGTCCATTCACATTTTTCATTTAATTATATGAAATTATTAATAACAGGTCAGTGTACAATTGTCCAATTGTATGATTCAGTCTGTTCACCCAAATGCATTCCGGGGGTTAGAGGGAACCCTCAAGCACTTGAGCTTAACCCAAAATCTTCTGGAGAAAGTACCAACCCCATCAATTTCCTTTCTGACAAACCTCCTCCTTCTCGATTTAAGCTTTAATAAAATTTCAAAAGTGGAAAGTGGGGCTTTTCAAAATCTTCCAAAGTTAAGCACTTTAAAGCTGAATGACAACAGTCTGGAACTGAATCAGCAAGCATTTTCCGGACTCGAAAAGTCATTAAAGAATTTGAACCTCAAGGGTAAAGTTATAAGAGAAATTTTATTTTCCAACGCGCTCCGCTACCCAGGAGCATAATATAACCTAATCTAATATGCCGACACATGCAAATCGTCTAACAACTGAATTACACTGAAACAGAAATTTCATTTTTATTTGCAGCGACACGTTTGAGCTCTGTTCCGCAGGCTATTAGTAACTTGTCTTCCCTAGCATTTTTGGACTTGGCCCAAAACAGACTCCGCGAACTTGAGAAATTCCAGATTTTCAAATTTACACTCGCTTACTGCTCTCAACTTGGAACGAAACTTATTACAAAGTCTTCCAAATAGTGCGTTTTACGGAGTCAATGATACTTTAAGCTCACTCAGCCTTTTGAACAATTTAATTACTTACTATCCTGCCGGGGCTTTGAGAACTTTGAAGGAGCTTAGGGTAAGATCACATTTCTCGCCTCAGTCATAAAAAGGACAATGAAAAAAGTTTTCACTGAAAACCCATGCGAAAAATGAGATGACTTTCTCATATAACGTATTTTGTGACAATTTCAAGAAACCCGGTTGCACTTCGCTCTCTCAATTTTCAGCAGATAAATCCAGATGGTAAGCCTACGGCATTGCTTAGGAATACCACATAATGACATGATAACGAGATTTTAACAAAAATGGGATACCTTAACAGATTTGGACTGCCCTAAAAATGAAACAATCATTAAAAGAGAAGGATCTCTTCAAATTCCAAAGGAGGTGACCTTGCTAAGCATAGACACTCCCATGACTGTACTAGATTTCGAGAATACTACGGGGAAAGATGACACAAGTAGTGAAGGCGTAGTAAACGAGGATACCACAGATATACCCGAAAAGCTACAGGTCTCTTCATCTACCGAGTACCACAATCCAGTTCATAACACTAGCTCCAGATTTAGGTTTCGTCGACCCAGGCCAAGACCAAGAACCACAACCGCAAAACCCGTGTTTATATCATCCACTGAGAGATTCCTAAGCAATGAAAAAAGAATTCCAACGGCTCCTGAGATGGAAGAAAGTTTTTCGGGCTCAAGTGAAAGTTCATTGAACAACGCACAAGAGGAATCCAAAGAAATGGAAAGCAGCGACATTGACAGACATGAAGAAATACCTGATAGACCCGATTCTAAGTTTGTGAAGCCTTTGCCACCGTCTCAAGATGATTTATACTCGAAACCTACTACACTCCCATTCTCCAGTACCACAAGAAGGTATCCTCCATCCTCACTGAAAACCCTTAGGTCATTCCAACAATCAAGCAGGGAAGCTGCAAATCGTCTAGTAACTTCAACAGCTACCTCAGTCAGCGTATCAACGATGACCTCTAGCTCCACCATGTCCAGCAGAGCTGATGAAGCGGTAAATGTGCCATTAATCAGAGCCAAGCCCGTCATTCCGATGACGATTACACCAAAGTCAGTAATTATTAATAACCGGCCAAGCCCTACGGTAGTGAGGAAAGCTTCAATTGACACAAAGGACTATGACGAGTCAAAAATACCAATAATATCAGGGGTTGGTCCTACCAGGCATAATTCAGAGGGAAATAATAACGTAATCCCTGTAATGAAAACGCCTCCGGGGAGCGTACAAACACAAGGTGTGCTTCTTGTACAACCGTCGTCTAGTATCCCTTCCTCACATAACAATCCGTCAATAGGAAGCCCGAGGTCACCTAGCTTAATTTTTGCGGAAAAGTCAGACATTGTCTTAAGAGATATTCAACGGACAGGCGATTCAATCATGCTTCGCTGGGAAAGTTTGAAGCAGCTTTCAGGATACAGAATTATCTACAGACTCTTCGGAGAAGATACTTTTAGACATGGACCTCCATTGGCTCCTACCGAAAGAGAGTATAGAATTAAACATGTCCCATTTAATAGTAAGCCGTACATAGTACACAGTGAAATGGCATAATTATACACCTATAAATAAGAAGCGTAAAGTATATATGTCCATATGTAATATATGTATGCCTGTATACAGGAATGCGTTGTCGTGTGTGTGGTTCCTTATGATGACATTCTCTACAATGAAATTAATCCAAATGCTGGGTCAGTTCCTCCTGGAAGTCAATGTAGGGAGCTAAAACCAACAACCCCTTCAGTACTGATGAACCACATGGATAAGATTACAATTGGGGCTAGTGCAGCAATTTGTGCTACAGTTATTATAGCTGTTCTCTTGTTTATCGCAATAACCCGTCGCACAAAGGGGAAAAGATCACCTTCGGCTTCAACATTAGTTTCAAAGGTTAGTCAGCCCATAGTGGGATGTAAAAATACCTGAGAAAAGGAGGGAGGGTGAATCTTTTTGTAAAATACATTTGCTAACAAAACTATATTATTACTTTCAACAGGTTCCTGCGAGTCTTATGACGCCATCCCCAGGACCACAAGGTATGGCACAAGCCAACATGAATCTTATCAAAGATTGGGATCAAATGTCCGCAGTTTCAGCTAGAAGCATTCCACGGCCACGAGTATACCATGGATCGCTAGATCACCTTGCTTCCGGGAATACACATCGACAAAGTATGGTCCTAGCAACCAGCCATCGCTCCATACCTGACGGTCATTCCACACATCGGAGCTATCTAAGTAACCATCACCATCATCACAATCATTCCATGCATGCATATGGACATCATCACGGTAGGGAACATGGTCACGGACACCATACGAGTCACAGTAATGGCGGATTCATGCATACACAAGGGAGACCCGTTAGGGCTAGTATGATGTCAGTCAGATCATCCCATGACATGCTTCACTCCAAGCAACCATTTACCAACGGAACCCATACTCACAGTCATCGGCATTTTGAGCCAAACAAAAGAAAGCGTGGGGGTCGTCCCAGTCAAAGTGAGTCGCTAAATACACTTAGTGGATATGATACGCCTGATAATTGGACCGATCATGATATGGACGTATCGCAGGGCATATACGTCGCAAGAAACCATGCCAGACATGATTTAGTTCAACTATAGGAATTGTAAAAGTGCATAACAATAGCATATAGGCCTAAGCGTCAATTACAAAATAATCTTTAGGGTAAGAATAAATATTTCAGATAAATTATGATATCTAATACAGTAAAAAGAACTTGTAAATTTTTGTACAGCTTCCTGCATAGAAAGTTTTGTGTATANTCTTTAGGGTAAGAATAAATATTTCAGATAAATTATGATATCTAATACAGTAAAAAGAACTTGTAAATTTTTGTACAGCTTCCTGCATAGAAAGTTTTGTGTATACCTATAGTGTTTATGCTTGTAAGTTTCACGTTTATAAAATGTAAAAATTAATTATATGCCTGTATAAACCGTCAAGAGTAAGCAGTAAGCAGCCGATATCAATAAAAATAAAATTAATAAATGAATTTGAATCACATTGCAGTAATGGCTATAAGCAAAATACGATAAGACAGCAAAAACAAGACGGATTAAATTACTCACCCACAAACTAAAACGGACTTTTCCAAACGATAACGTAATTCCAGAACAAATTCCGTCCACATATGAGCTACAGCCATCGAACTTCCATTATAGATGTGAAGATTTCCGATTAGTACTGCCAGTCTCCATACTAAACTTCCTATTGGGGCTGATTTAATCCCTTGCAAATTTTCCTAAGTTATAAAATATACATAATTGTAATTAGATTTGTCATGTGATGAATATCAGTCTTATTTTTTTCAAACTAAAATTAGAGCAATATAAGAAAACGCACCCAAAATAGGATATTCCTGTCTTCCTTAAACTCTGGCATTCTTTCAAAAGAAGTAGGATATGGATGTTTAGTACCTGATTGTGCATCAGGAAAAAGAAACCAGCAAAGTAACATCCAAATTCTCCGTGCTTATTGGCGCTAAGTCAGTGTAAGTCGAAGGACTATATAAAAGCCGTCTTTGCGCCGTATCAAGAACACTATTAATTGCAGGCAGTTGGGATACTGGATCCGATGTTAGTCGGTCCAAAGCCGATGTATAATGGCCGGTCTCTGAATGCCAGAAATAAAATTTCTAGTAGTTTAATTAGTTCATGCTAAAGGTTTATGTTTTTTAATTTTTTGCAATTTTCTGTGTACCATCATTGTCCTCAATACTTTTCCCAATAACGTCTTTTATGGACGTATTTTCAGTGTTTAAATTCCAAATCCCTTCTAGCACCTCCGTAAGCCGAAAGTCTGCATTTGAATCTGCTTTCAAGCTAAAATACCATTCTGGAGCATTTTCAGGTTCAAGGTCAGTATAAGTTGACGAATCTACGACTATATCATCAGTAAGGCTAGGCCATCCAACGACAAGTTCCATTGACGAAAAGGGATCGTCCATTGATCCAAATGGTAGCACGTTATTGTGACTGCAAAATTCTGTCCAATCTTTTAGAGGAAGTCGGAGAATTTCCTTATCTGATTCATTAATGAGAGGAACAGAAGGTACTTCATTGCCTGCGTCACTTGTGCTCTTCAAAACGTCAAACAGTTCAGGTGGGAAGGAGTCATACGTAAAATCTTCATGCCATGCATTCATATTGTAAAAGAAGTGAGCTGTTATTATAATGGGAGCACTTAGGCTCTGGCCAATTTTTGATTTGAAGACATCCAAAAGGCCAGATAAAATAAGTCTGGATGGGTGCATATTTCAATCTTATCATCTGAAGGGCAGAGCGAACTCCATTTGTTTCTGCAACCCCATAATAGTAATTTTGGTTCCACATGTGGTACTGGACAAACACCGGGAAGGTGCTGAAATAACAAATCCCTTACAGATAAACGCTTCTAAATATCGCTTTGAATGGATAATTTGTCTGGTGCAAGCCAAACCTTACCAGTTTGTATTATTTAGAGCAATGCATGCAGAACTTAACAAAAGTTTCAGTTTTGATTCTTCGTGCACTGGCTCAGCAGTTGCAGATTTTATTACAGCAAATTCATCAATAGAAAAGAATTCTGAAATTGGACATGGCGAAGCTCTTGGAGGAAATTCACATTCTGACGACAATATTCTTAGCACATGCGGCGGGTACAATGGGGAATTATTCGAATCCAAAGGTACATCTGACGCTGAATTTTTCTTGGGATCATCAATTGTGACATCACCCACTCGTTTGTAATACGAAAACGTAAACGGAAAATCTAAACAGAATACGTAAAGGAAACTGAATTGGTTTAAGCTTCACCGTTATGCTCTCCGTTCAATATCCAAAGCTGAATTGATTTTATTGTTTTATATGCACGTCACCTGCATGTAACATACCTGAAAACGACACTTTTTCTTGGAAGACAACCCAACTGTTACTCACATCATCTGCTTCAATGGGCCTCCCTTGCCATTCACTAAGGAATTGTTCCAAACGAGAAGTGAATTGCTCCCAATCCGACGCAGTCGTGAAATCCTCAAACTGGTCGTCCTTTAAAAGGACAAGAACGAGATAGAATTATAAGAATCTGAATTAAGACAATAGAGCCTTATAAGATGCCATAACCCAAATACATAATCAATTCAATTCCTACTTCTTACCATATCCATTATTTTTCACTTTGCTATTAACTGCTCATAGAATCCTTAAAGTCAATGTACCTAGAAATCGATGCTTCGATCAATCTTTGAAAAGCTACTCGTAAAATTCAAAACACTGATCTAAATCACTGGTGCATGATGGGGAGACAGCGACTAGCTGACTAGCAAGTTGTCAAGCAATATCTGCAGTACTGCAGGATTATTTTGGTAAATTCTTTACTGAAACTTATCAGTGCATTGACGATGTACAGAAACTTGTAAAGTCATTCGTCTCGACCGACACGCAATAGAATAACTGATAACAAACGCTCCATTGCGGTAAATAGTAAACAATTTCACGACTACTAAATTAAAAAGTATACCAGTCAACTGTCAACTGTCGAAATAGCATTTGGACAACGACAACAAAAACTCACCATTTAAGTTAAGCCCTAAGCCGTGTGCTAACAACACTGCTAAACCAAGTAAAAGCAAAGTGATGCTTTAACAATAATTGTTCTTGTGTCTTTTATTGGTCATCTGGTTTTGAAACCAGAACAGCTCGATAAAATGATGAGGCAATTGAATGCGCAATGCACAATTGTAGTCAGGTGAGAATGAAAATGAGATATTATTTACCAAACACCAAAGCTGTTTTGGTAAAACAGCTGGTCAAGTACTATTACTACTACACTGCAAGCAATGCGAACTGCGAAGCGAATGAGCTGAAGCGATGTGATATGGTGAGAGGAGAGGAGAGACTGGCGAGAGGAAATGGGAATGAATAATCTGAATAATGGCATGACACACACAGATAGATACCAGTAAATAACCAATACTAATTAACCAAAAAAACAAAATTACATACTATACTAACAACTAAGCAAAAGCACAAAGGAAAAGCAAATTTGTAATGCATAGTATCAGGTCATGTCTTCATACCACGCATATTGTTGAACCAGCAGCTCGTTCGATCGTTCGTAAAACATCGACTGATATTTTGTATTTTGATGTTTATAGTACATAAGTTCTTCTAACTCCCAATCAACAAACAATAAATAACACTGGACAATTAATCAATAAAAAAGACATGCGTAAATAAAACTAATAAAAATAAATTCAAAGTACCGATTAACTTTTTGGTAAATCAACTGATTTAGCCTAGGTAGACTGTTTTTCTAATCCAAGTATTGTTGTCCAGTAAATATGTACTTCAGTTTTATTAATTGTCTTTAACTTTAGTAATACATATAAAAGAACAAGAATAAAAATGCTATTATAAACATACATTATTGCAATTGCAAATCGGTAAAATGCTTAAACTTCGTAATTGAAATCTTAAATGTACGTATCTCCAGTTGCATGTGTAAACTCTGACAGTACATACTCGCATATAATTACAGGCAAATGTGGTGCTAACTCGTCTACCTACTTTCTGCGGCAGATAAATAAAAGAACATTTTGTAACACATCGATTAAATACACAAACTAAACATAATACGCCGGGTAAGGATTAATAAAAGTTTTGTTCTGTTATAACGTTCATTCATATAATTAGATTTTTAAGTCCACTTTTCTCTACTTTGTGGTTATTATTAATGTTACAACTTATTTCACAACATCATTAATTTTAACGCAGTGAACATTGTCTTTATATTTTTCAATTGACAGGGATTGGGGTTTGATTTACATGATTCTTCAGCAAATCTAGCAGTAAGTAGCTTAACTCAGAGGGTCCTCAAATTTCATAAACGTTAAAGCAGTCTCAGATGTCCAGTAACAGCATCTACGTCGCCAACGGCACCAAAAACGGCCAGTACTGTACGAGATCCAGCGGGAATCTGAGTAAGACCTGCATCTTCTATCGTTGTAAACGGCAAACCAGATTTTTCCGCTTTAACTGTTAATTGATCGAATTCCGAGGAACTCTCACATTGGAGGACAATCTTTTTCGAACTAAACAAAAGTAAACAAAAAACTAATTTCATATATTGGCTGAATATTGACTATATTTTAGTAGTACTATAATATAGTATTTAAATTATAGTAATTGCGTAGCATACCCGCATTCATTCCATTGAAGCAGAGAACCACCAAATATATCCTGTCTGGCTACTAGATCTTGATACAAAGCAATTGCGCCATGTCCAACCTGAGCAGCCATTTTACCGGGCGTCATATTTAGGGAAGCATTTACAACAAAAATCATCTTATATTCCTGGAACAAAGAATCACCAGCAGCTCCTGCATCCAGAAGATCGCCTTGTTCACGATTTTCAAAAACCCAGGCTATTGCTGCTTCAACAGTCTCAGCTCCCGTTTGACGAACAGCCTAACAGTGACAGCATAAAATAAATCAATATTTAGTTAAAAATGAATTGTAACTTGCAAATAAGTAAAATGAACTGTAAGAAAGGAAATACCTAATAAACTAACGCATTCATTATTAATAATAAATGTTTTTAGTTTTTAAAGAACTGCTCACCAATTCTGCCTCTGGTCTGCTAATTCCCATTGTCACCAGAGATTCAACCATTTCTTTAGTAGACGGTGCACTCATATCAACTCCGCCAATGGCTCCTGCTACTCCTGCACCTGCATAAGGCTGTTCCTGTCCATCACCAACTCCTCGCTCAACTCCACTCATATTGAATGCACTTTGTAGAAAACTCAATTTAAACGATATTTTCACCCAAAAACCCTTTCCTGAATTTTCACACTATAAATTGCAAATCCAATATTGACAGACAGGTGTAAAAGGTGTATTAATTACAAACTTTTTGTTAAACAATCTTACAAAATTGATTAGCAAACTCTCTAAACTCTTTCACCGGAAACTACCGCTGCTACAAAGAGATATTAGCAATTTTCAAAAGTAGCAGCACGAAAAATTTATCAGACCTAAAGCTTAAAAATTGAAATCCTAAGATAACCTTCGCTGTAAATTCTGATCCAAAGTCGATTAGGCACCAATGACTTAAACTAAAACCACTACTCAAATAGGAAGACTGTAAAACGCCATATAGTGTAAGAAACACTATAAACGCGTCTATTTCGTCATTACTATGACTTTTGAATATTAATTATTCGTATTTCCTTGTGGTATTCGTTACAGCTGACTACCAGACTATGGGTCGTGTCATGCCCGATTCATAGAAACGTTTACGTTAGACGAATATAACCAAGTTGATGTCGAGAGGCAAACACTGAAATATAAAATTTTTAAATACCTATTAAAATTGATGCATATGTTATAATAAATAGCGTACTAGTTTAGTAAGATATCTAAAGCTATTTCTCCTGTTTCGTGTTTTATACATCTATCAGCTGCTCACAGCTGTATGTTTCTAGATTTGCGCCCTTCAAACCCAAAATGCAGCCACTAATATCAAAACTTTATCTTCACAGATTCAAGAATTTATCAGGCTAATTAAACTTTTAGTGTAGTTAGTGTAGTATATTCAGACTAATGATTAAACATTCTTACCTCCACACAGATGGCAGCTAAGCAAGAGTGTAAAAAATCTAAAGAAACTTAAAGTTTAAGTTCAGTCAAGAAGGCAAGTTTTATATTATTCCTATTATTATGATGAGGCCAAAGGTTAATTGAGACAGGCTCCTAGGCCAGTGATTTCTATTTTAAATCCAAACGCATCTGCCTTGCTATGATGGCTCTGCACCGCAAAAATTTTTAGCTCAATTTTGCAGAAAAATGTTCATCTAATACTTGTACTCTTTCTTGTCTAGAAAAGAAAAGCTTACTCCATGTAAATACTATGCACGGCTGTTCTCTCTTTTTACTCGAGCTGCAGTGCTTTGCTATTTTTTGGATAGTCCACTCCTACTTTTCCCGACATGAAAAAACACCGCACCGCAGAAAATTGCATTTACAAAGAAATGAGTAGAATGAATCCCGTCCAAATCTGGAGACAAGAGGAGAGGGAGCTCTTATAGATCAGAATATCAGATTATTAGATCTAGATAGTATTGGCATTGGCATTTTTTGCACACACCAGACAATGGAAAACGACCGAATAATGTTCTACACAAACTTGCATACCCATACAAAATAAAATAGCATGAGATTTTGATACTGAATGTAAATTTAAGGAAAAATTAAAACAGTATTAGCGTGACAAAGAAATTGGAGAAAGTATATAGACTTTCACCAAACTCAACGCGCTAGAAGATAATTATGGATATGTATATATGTTTAGGGCTGAGTCTACAACTGTAAGAAACTAAGAAAGTCAGTTATTAGAGTTATAAATGAAATAAATTGTGGTGAAATGATCATCAAAACGACACTAATGGACGAATGGAAACGAATTATGCTAATTTAATCTTTGATTCAGTAGCTGAATTAAAAGATGCAATCTGTAATATCAATATGAAATTTCTGGTTTGGAATATTATGTGATTTAATAATTTATTTTAATATGTATTGCTTTTTTTATGTAGCAATGAAACAGACTGAAGAGCTTTCCAAAGAGTTTACTACAGAATATTTATTACAGGATCATTATCTAATGACAATAATGGTGATTTTACATGGCTCGTAAAACATTAGCCGACCTAAAATGTGACTATTGAAGAAACTGATGGCGAAATTATTTTTAGATCATCGTGACCAAAAACTTGTTAATTAACTAAGTTTAGCTACGTAAATGATAAACATATAGAAAAGTAATAATAACATTAAACTAATACGGCTAATTTAGCAATGGACTACAACATAGTACTTGAAGGAAATAAAGTAAATTAGTAAATCATGTAAAATTGTATCCCTCATTTATTGTGACTGCATTCGTTTCATCATTTCGTCATCCTGTACTGTTAGCTGAGTTAACTTCCTCCCAACTCTATCATGAATTTCCAAAAATTTTGCCACACATCTATCTAGACAGACTGCTTCTCCTTTGGAAATGTCTGCTTCGGTGTATTTGGAACTGATACATTTTTCGTGGCACACTATCATCAATCGATTGTACATGTCACTCATCATCTCTACTTCTAAATCTTGAACAAACTTAAGTTTGTCCATTTCTGTTTGCTTCGCCATGTTTTACCTCCTGACCTGACGAGTTTGACAAATCTTTAATAAAATCCTTGCTTCGGACAGTTCTTAAATCCTTGATGCTTCCGGTGGCTTCGTGAAATTTCGTGAGCCCGAAAGTTCGTATTCTCCCGTATTAGAGTTGAGCATACGTTCACGGGCCTTTAGATTAACGTACCGCTGCTTATCAACTTGGTTTTTTGCTAGAACAAAGCTGTAGGTCCCCAGAAAAGTCACAATAACCCTACATATGTAAAGTAAGTATTAATAAAGTCAAACAAATCGTTTTAATGATCAAGAAAATTAAAGTTATGACTATGACATACCAGCCAATGTTAGTCTTCCCGATTTTCCCCAAGGTAAACGGTAATCGTGGCATTTACGAAACTGTATTTTCTCGTGGCTGGTGTTTTGAAACTATCTGTAGTTACATATTCAATACAATAGAACTCATTAGAAGCCATTTATTTCTCCAGTTCCCCGAACTTCCGACCAACATTAATAACAAGAATAGGGAGAAAGTAATCCTATCAATAATTAATATAATTATACGTGTATCATTTTGTTTAGAATATATTTATGTTGCCTTACTTATTTTCTTATACCCCTTCGTAGTTTCACTCCGTCGTAATTTTAATAGCTAACTAAATAACTTTAGCTTTAATAAGTAGCTAAATAAATAACTTTTTATTCTTTCCACATTCCACGTAAGGTAGTTATAAAGATTGCTTCTAATTTACTCGTGCTTCTGTAACTTAACCGGTTTGTTAGGGTGAAAAATGAACAGGATAAATAGACTCGTGGCGTGGTGAACAAAATGAGCGAATCATAATAATAGGTAATGTCGTACTAATGTAGTAAATAGAATACAACCTGATAAAATGGGTTCGGCTCGATTCTATCGTTCGATGACGATTACTACATCACTATCACATGTGTTTGACTTTCTCTGTTTCAGTTGCACGGTAAATGATTCGCGCAAAACATCTCTGGGGTACTTTAAGAATATGCATATTTTGGAAGTACATAGTCCTCAATCATGACAAACAAATCCACAATTTGGAGGACAGTGCGTATGCACACCACTACACTACACCACCACTGCACTGCAAACAAGAAAACCGCACAGCAAACTGCGAAATCTAGTATGCTAATGCTAAATGCTACTTGATTATTATAATGGGAATAGCACAGCTAAGTTAAAAAATGTGTCACAAAAAATGATATGACCACTTTTTGATTCAACTTTCAGCCTTCACTTTGAAATTTTATCAAGAATTAAACATTAGTGGAAAAGATAAAGCGAAGAGCACACAGCAGGCACTGTGAACTCATTCGTTTATTTCAATTTAAAATGCAGTTAAATAAATACAATTTTAGTTTCGAACAGTGCATATTCGAAGTTTATGCTTGTACATACATACATAATTATATGTAATGTAGCAATTATACTTTTAGAATGAAACTTATTGCTTAGAATACAAGAAAGCAATAACAGTTGCAGAACAAAACATTTTCTGAAGGAGCCCACAATAAAACGAATTTGTCTAAATGTAAATGTACAAATATCTTTTGTGAATTAGCTTTCTTTTACAATTACAAAGTTTATAAGTAAAAGTTTGAATGTTTACATTACAAAAAAGTTCTTAGCTATACTAGTCTAGCAAATCAAATCTGTAGAAATGGAAATAAATTGCTCAGCATCGTCCCTAGGAAAAAAACTGTATAACAATCGCAAAGGGGAAACAGTTTGAATTATTTCCTATGGCGCTCACGTTCCCTAGAGCGGGATCGTCGACGTCTTTCCTTAGAACGGGAACGAGATCGTTTCCTTCTCGGGGGACTTGGGGAGCGACTTCGTCCCTTCCTTCTCCGGCTGTACAAATATCTCCTCAGCTCCCGAGAAATAGGTCTAGAGACAAACCGAAAGAAAAAGTTATTAAGTATACACAAATGTCAAATAATCTATTAGTATTAGTTATTATATGTACATTTTACATTGCTGTACAGATACCTATATTGCTATTGCTATAAATTCTTAGTAAAAATGACGATCGAAAGAAATTATAATATACTTACTTTAAATGCATGAAATTACAAAATCCACTGCGAGTGCACTCTCCAACTTCGTACTGACGACAACATGCCTCACGGAAGTCTGTAACTGGGCTCAATTCCGCATATATTGGTCGACCTCCAAACCAACGGTTATTTAAATCATTCACTGCTTTTTCTGCGTCCTCTTCTCTTCGAAACTACAAAACAGAAAAGACAAACTAATAATAAAAATAAACCAAAACCAACCTAAACAACCCAATAACACTACCAATTTGATTGGGATTTCAAGTGAGTAGTAGTGGGTTGTTGGTTATTACAAAAAATGTATAATGTATTCATGGCAAATGACAATATCAAAATCAAATTACAATGTACCTTGATGTATACATTTCCAACAAGATGATCCCCAAGATTATCGCATACATTCATTTCTTCAATTTCGCCGTACTATTTTTAAAAATTTATAAAGTAGCAATTTAGAATAGGAATAAAGAAGAAGGAATAAAGGAAACAAATAATAAACTTCCGAACTAACTTATGTTATATAGTATTCTGAAATCTACCTTATCCTCGCACTCAACAAACACATCTTCAAAAAACTGATCGTAGTGTTCTTGCATTTCTTCATCACTCACATTATTCATCTGGAAAACTGAAACGAAAAGTTCAAGGCCAAAAACCGGAATTAGAAAATTTAACCGTGTAATCAGAATGAATGACAGAGGACTGTGATTGCATTCTTTATTATTTTAATTTTAATGCTTAAATTAATCATTTATTATTAAAATTTTCCATTTAGGCGGGACAACTTACCATCAGCAGATTTTGTTGAGTTTTGGGGGTTGACGTACAAATTTTGTAATACAATTGTTTGACTGAAAGTCGGCTTATTGTGGATTCTCGAACAACGATCCCCGTGTCGACATGCTCCAATTTTGAAATAGAATGAACAATTGACCCTACGGTACAAAAATTAGATTTTAAATTAAATGAGTTTCATTATTGGTAATTTACTACATGTGGCATGCATTAATTGAACCTGTTTGAATCATTAAATAGTAAATGGATAAATAAACAAGTACGTTAAAAAATTTA
>JAHZND010000393.1:0-18915 GCA_027744115.1 Acrocyrtus sp. NNG-2020
GTGGTGACGCATTCAAAATTGGTCTACCTCGGTTCTCTGTGTACTCCGAAGACTTTAAGAGCTCTTTCAGTTTTCTGACGCTGGAAGTGTATCTGGAAATCATACGATGGCTAAGGATCGCACTCGATCCGATTAATTTTCCCCTATCCTCTGGTGTCACTTTTGGCTCGTGAGTGTTCTTCAAAGCCTCTCCAGACGAGTTCCTGTAGTCCTCCAAATACTCTTTAATCAGTCCCATCTCCACTTCAAGCAGCTCCAGTCTCTTTTCCAAGTTGGGCACGAGATACTTTTCCTCGTAAGTTGCCCATCTTGTTAAATTTTCTAAAGAGTGCATAGCTCCGAAAATTACTGGTTCTTTCCTGGCAGAATTTACTGCGCTGTCTGCTGATTGTGCACTCAAGTTATTGAAATTGATACGGATTATAGAATCGGGATGGGAATCCAAGGTGGATGATGTTGCCGTTAGTAGAGAAGGAGAAGGGCGGAGCAACACAAAAACTTGAAATATCGCGAAATGCCGATTCATGCTAAAGCCCCTTTCAGTTGGCGTTTATACAGAAAATAATACACTTTTTTTAAAACGAGATAAGTTTGGGCAGAACTAAGGCGGTTGGGGCATTCTATAATTTAATTAATACCGCTATAATTCTTTGCTTGCACCCTTGCTATATAATTGATTTTATGCAGATTCACCTTCAGCAAAACCTTGCAGACGAGGACAATAATAGTATTTTATTTTTTAAAAAATTTTGAAGTGGAACTATTATAAAACTTCAAACGTGCAAGAAATAGCACAAGCTTTTGACGTCGACCTTGCTTTGTATTTTTTATTCCAACTGATTTAGTGAGCACCCGTAGTTCTTCCAATTAGCAGTGTACAGAATCCAGTGCGTAAAAGCTAAATTGGAAAGCAACATCCAACACATAAAAATGTTTGCACACTGCAAAATCCGTGCTGGCTAATTTTTAAAAAAGTCATACCAATTTTCTGTCCATGAATTACAGGACATGACCCGTGAACCACATCTCCCCTGGCACTTCCATTTCTGTGGATGTTGTACCTAAATCAAAACGAAGTTATTGGAGCGCCCGTTTACGCGTGAACAACCGCCTTAAAAAATTACCAAAACACAGCAGAACCCCGAACAGGATGGGGCGAGATTCCAACGTTGCAAAATGGAGTCAGTCCTCCCAGTGTAGGAATTTCCAGCTATAATTTCCAGTATAGAAACTAATTAAACAGTGTTAATTGGACATTTCTTCAGTTGCTGACTTACGTAGTAGAGGATGGTGGCAAGTCTGCTTCTTTCGTCGGTGCTGTCACCGTACTGCCAAAAATTAAAAGCGATTTTGTACTTCGGTCCTCACAAATTTTCAGAGTAATTTAATTGCTCTTACCCAATCACTATGATAAGTGTAGTACCGACCGTAGGAGTAGTCAATATACTGTGTATATTCCGATTTATTAAATATCGCCAGTCCCGTCACCATCTCCGCCAATTTTATTGAATTTTCGAGAACACTGTGACGAAATTTGCAACCAGTGTACGTTCTAAACTGCGAGAACAGTTTACCGTCAGTGTCAAGTTGTCCATCCGTAAGGTCTAGGCCAAACTCGGCCACTTTTCGAACTCTGTCTATCTCACTTTGCCCCAGCATTTCGTAAAATTGGAAGATTGGAGGAGATTCCGACAACTGCTCCGCTTTCACTGGATTAATGAGCAGATACGGATGCCTTCTATTTTCATAGTGGCATTTTAAGCTCGATTGTGTTTTGATGTCCTACTTTAGTCAAATAATAAAATGATTTTTTACAGTTTTCCTGATTGGCACAATTAAGTAAATTCTTACACAAAAATTTTCTACCTGAAATGGCATTCCTCTGCACAAATCAATGAAACTGGTCTGGATTGTAGAGTAATCTTTTCCAAGACTATTGCCCGATTCTTTTACAGTGGCGTACTCCAAGCCACGGCCGGTGACTCTATCGTATTCTGGAGTGCTCAACTTGAGCGGATTTATGTACAAATTTTGATATTTTCCTGAAAGGTCTACATAGCTCATCATCACCTCCACGTCCAAATCTGACTTCATATCCTCCACGTTTGCCAGGAATTCAACTAAAAAGTTGTTCTGGAATATGAAAGAATGACTTGAAACAGTTAATTTCCGAGATTATTTTTCAAAGAGGAGTATCTTGTATTTTACGACGTTACTTCTTGAACAGCCAAGTGGAGGATTGAAGAGAGAAAATGCTCTGGAGTCTCATTATTCCCCGTGTTTAAGATGGCAGCGAATTCCAGCCACTGAATAGCCATGTAGTAATATCCTTTCTGGAGAGCAAGCAACCCGATTTCTGCGCAGTGATGGACAGTCAGTTCTCCACGGGAAGTGGAATCGAAAGCTAACAATGAATTTGTGTACAAGAGTTCCGGTAGAAATCCGTATACTTGCTGCATGTGAAGAAAGGAAATTGACGAAATCTCCGCATCCTCTTCACTTGGCCATACCACGGGAAGAATCAATTCAGCGGTTTGGAAAGTACCATTCGCAGTTGAGCTGACATTATAAGTGACTTTTACTTGACTGTACTCAAGGCTGCGCGTAAGATTCTCTGAGAAAGTGCGAAGCAATCAGGAATCAATCATGTAAAATTTTGCATTTTAGGGCGAAATATAATGATTAATTAAGTGGTGACGCAATAAAGAATTGTCTACCTTGGTTTTCTGTGTACTCCGAAGACTTTAGTAGCTCTTTCAGTTTTCTGACGCTGAAAGTGTATCTGGAAATCATGCGATGGCTAAGGACCGCACTCGATCCGATAACTTCTCCCCTTTCCTCTGGCGTCACTTTTGGCTCGTGAGTGTTCTTCAAAGCCTCCCCAGACGAGTTACTGTAGTCCTCCAAATACTCCCTAATCAGCCCAATCTCCACCTCCAGCAGCTCAAATCTCTTTTCCAGGTTGGGCACGAGATACTTTTCCTCGTAAGATGCCCATCTTGTTAAATTTTCCAAAGTGTGCAAGGCTCCAAATAAAGTCGGCACTTTTTCAACAGTATCTGTTGAGCCGTTATTTTCGGTTGATTCTGTGCTCAAGTTACTGAAACTGGAAATTGGACTTTTCCTTTCTAGGGAAGGAGGAGACCAATTTATGTCAGATTGCGTTGCTGTTATTACTGAATTATTATGAAGCACCACAAAAACATGAAATATCGCTAAATGAGGCTTCATGCTAACGCTTTGCCAAGTCAAATTAGGAGAAAGTGAGTAGGAAGACCTTCAAGATAAAAATACACTTCTATAAAAAGAAAAAAGAAGTAAATGACTGGTAAATGTATTATGCCCACCTGCAGTTTAAACGGACTCGGTGATATACCAGAATGCGCTAATTGTTATGTTGTCTACTATTGACTCGGTCTTCTTCTTTGGTGACAGTGACCTTTGTAATTATGATAATACAATAAATTAAACAATATACATTTTTACATATAAACAAACACTTTGTAGTCTCTGGTATTGTCATTTAATTTCTTTCAGATTAATACTGTCAGATTTTCAGATTTCTTTTACAATGCATTTATTTAATAATTTCATTAAACAGCATAAATACCTTTAGCTTCAGCTTACCCTTTTCTATATAAGATTTCGGCTTTCAGACGTACAAAGTCCAATAATGCAATCTTTCTAAATTTCTATTGAGCTGCTTGTTGCATGAGTAAATTATTAATCTGTGGCTATGCAGCATAGCCTATGCTGTTCTGTAGCTGTGTGGCTGCATTGCATGAAGATTACGAGCAAGACGAACGAGCAGGTGTGCACAAAAATACCGGCTGAAGTTTGGAATGTTATTAGGATAGACCAAATCAACCGAGTTTCTCCTGTTTTGATTTTAATAATATTACAAATATCGTTTAAATTGCAGCCAGTTTGTAATCACATGGTTAATCATTTATTTAGGAGATTTAGTAGAGTAGTTTTTGCCACTGGAGAAGTAAAAGGGTTTGGTGGGAGTGGGAGTGCAAATATATTCCCTTCTTCGAGGTCGAGAATACTGATACCTTCGTCTTCCAGAACAGTTCACTACGCATCTGTAGAGTATTTAAAGTTTGTGAGCAGTTGCAAGAAGAAATCAGTGACATTTAGACCTGTGAGTGTGAGTATTTGCAGCAGACAAATCACTCAAATGGCAGCCCTTCCTCCAGACGTGAAAGCAAAGCTGGATCAGATTCCGGACTCGAAAATTGATGAGACTGGAAAGTTTAAATACATTTTAATTAAAGTGTATGCCACAGGAAGTGATGGGAAGCATGTGGATGAAAATTCGAAAGTGGTTGTGAGGGGGAGAGTTGACTGTCCTTATCATGGTATGGAAATATGGGAGTAGTTAAATACAAATTAAATCATTTATTAAATATTTGTATTTATTTATTAATGTTGAACGGTGAGGAAATGTTTTTAAGGTTTTATTATGATAACTGAAATTGTTTCACTTGAAAAGGTGACATATGGGACAAGTTCAGAGAGGAGATAGCCAGGATGGAAGGAATTGATGATGATATTCTAGGCGGAGGTCGTATTCAACGGACCGGCAATAAAATTCATGTCTTCGGATATTCTCAGGTAAACAGGACTTAAAATGTTTAAAAGATTACTCAATTAAATCGTAAGCTGTAAGTGGAAATGCATTCATTAAATAAATTACAATTTACAGGGATATGGTCCAGCGGATCACAAGATCACGGTGGAAATTCTCAAGCGGCAATTTCCGACTCACGAAATAACTTGGAGTAATGAGGGATATTAGGGATATTATTAGGAAGTAATTGAAAATAATCATTGTTAACTTTCATCAGCTATTTATTTTAATAAAAACATACGCTCAGCAAATTGCAACAAAATAACGTTGCCACAACCAAGTCAGTTTACAGTTAATATTGAATATGTTGGTGGAACAATAATTATAACTTATTAATAATTAAGAGTCGGTTAGGTGTTCAGAAATTTTCCCAGCATGCTTTTAGGAAAGCATCTGATAATACATTTTCTCAGCTCATCGTACACAATTAAATATAGAGCAAAGGGTAGAGGGACTAGCCACAGTTCCGGCCTGCAAAAAGTCACATGAAAGTATTTAAAATTTAACTAAACTTTTTAAGTCGTTTTACTAAGTTTTACCTCAGACTTATCAAATTCACAGAAGTGTTCAGCCCAGGAACGTAGACTAACGCTGCAGCCAAACAAATGGCAAAGATAATTCCACAGTTCATTTTCTTATTCCTAAAAAAATGGTTTCACCAAAAATTAAATCCTTTTAGTCATTTTTAAATATTAAATGGAAACTGTTCCTGAAGCTGCAACATTATGTTAGGATAGCTTACGTCATTTTCTTTTGAAACAAACTGATTCTCTTGGTCTTGCAGCAAATTACGTTTCCAAGCTGTGTAATAACAATCGCCAGGAAGAATGAGGTTTGTGCAGTGTATGCCAACTGAGACCTGGCGTAATAAGTCCACTCCTGCCCATATGAGTCCATAAGGTCATTTATGGCTCTGGAATGCCACCTTTTGTCGATCCCCATTAGGTCTTTTGGAAGCCACCCTGATTGTGCGTAGGTCACGAAATATGCAAAGAAACCAGCTATACATTCCACAACTGCAGTCTGGCCATACGTGTACGAAAGGAGTCTAATAAAAGAAATTTTTAAGCAATTCAATTAATCCTTTTCTAATTAAAATTAAACAATCTAAAAATAGTACAATTACTCAGGGGTAACAAGAGTTTCCTTTCGAGGATTTCTCGGCTTTAACTTCATAATGTCCGCCTCTCCCTTCTCATACGCTATGCTTATAGCCGGAAACACATCGGTTCCCAACACAGTCAGCAACATGGCAATCGTGCCCATCGGTAACGGTATCCTCAGCACCATAAACAACATCACTGAATACATTTCTGCAATGTTGTCTGCTAAATTGTAGGCAATCAACTTTTTCAAGTTATCGAATATCAGCCGCCCCTCTTCAATTCCCGTAACGATTGAACTGAAAATTAAGTTGAGCTCATCATGAAATGATAACCTTGCGAAATCTGAAAATTATTATGCCAACTAACCTGGAAGCCTACATCCATGAAATCGGGGTCCTCGGAATTGAAGTGATATCCTATTGGAAATCTGTCCAGTGGCAATCTACAATCTGCGAAACCTATCGAACGAGTACAACAAATTAGATTGAAAATGAAATCATTCATGAATTTATTTTATCTTATTGTACCCAAAACTCGTTCTCCCATTTTTGCCAGTCCCACATAAGTGGAGTTAAAAATAGCTTTTTGATGGGCGTCTATGTAAACCTCCTGGTCCCGATTGAGGATCGTGTTGCATAAATTAATTACACGTTCTGGAGCTCCCTAATCACCCATCGAAAATAATTTTTAAATTAATTTTTTGCTCCTTTATGGCCTTTGTTTCCCAAAAATCAATTAAAATTTACCTTGATTACAAGAAGATAACCTCGGGTCATCAGTCTGAGACATGTCGTGTATAGACAGCTGAAATTTATTATTTGAGTTAAACGGGATCTCGCAGATTTTAGGGAACTGCATCCGATAGTAAGCAACGTTTTCTAGCTGGAGCTCCATAAATTTCAGTATCGCTGTTTCCGATGCGTCCCCCTCCACAATCCTAATTCAAGTCAGATTTATACCCATTAATTCTGTATGCCCTTGACTCCAATATTTTTGGGGAGGCGCTCATTATTCCGTACCACAACACCTTTTTAAAACCGGAACGTCTTCCTGTCCAGGCTTGAAGATAGCCCTGGAGCACAAAACAGCCACATTTGCCAACGCTGAGAAACCGGGATCCTTGGTATCAAACTGGCGACCAGTTACAAATTCGCTGGTGTCTGCTTCCGCCACTTGTCCATTGAAAAACAAATGGGCTACGGACATCACATTCTGGGTCAGAGTTCCGGTCTTATCTGAACAGATACAGGAAGTGGACCCTGCAAGAAAAAAATATATTTTTTTAAAATTGGATTTTATCGAGTAAATCTCCGACCTTTTTTTGGATAATTATAAGTTACCCAACGCCTCCACTGCGTGAAGATGCTTCACTAAACAGTTATTCTTTGCCATCCGCTTCGCAGTGACACCCAAAATGGTTGTGAACGTGACCGCCAGTCCTTCAGGTACATTTGCGACAACAATCCCAATCAAAAAGAAGATCGAGTCTGTGAGGGAGAATCCCATGGACAGAGCAAGTGCGAAAAACACCCCGCCAAATACCAGCGACCTAACCGTCATAATTATAATGAACTTTTTCATTTCCACTGCAATCGGACTCGGTCCGCTGTCCAGTCCGCAAGCCAACTTTGCAAGCCGCCCCATTAAAGTCTTACTCCCAACTCGGATCACTACCCCTTTTGCAGTTCCTTGGACAGCATTGGTCGAAAAGAAGCACAGATTTTTTGACTCTGTCGGATTATCAGGATCAGTGCAGACAGGAAGTCGCTTTTGCGGCTCAGATTCTCCCGTCAGCGCTGAATTGTCGACAGTAAAGTTTTGGCATTCCAAAATGCGGATGTCAGCAGGAATTAAGTCTCCATAATTAATTTCGACTAGGTCACCAACAACAAGTTCCCGAACGTCAACGGTGATACGGGCCCCTTCTCGGTACACTGTGGCAGAGTGGGGTACCATCGTTTTGAAGGACTCCATTATTCGGTTCGACTTGTATTCTTGGTAGAAGGAGAACGCCCCGGATATGTGGATTACGACAACAAGGGAGCATCCTAAAATTAACTTTGGAAAGGATACAGAATAGTTGGAATTATTTTACAGTTCTGGAAATTTATTCGCGAAGTCTTTGGGATGCCTTTTTCTTACGTTGTCCAGAGATATATTGTCTGTGTAAAGATATTGGACTCCATATGACGCGAAACTGAGGAACGCACATGCCCAAAGTAGAGAATTGAGACCGCCAATCACATTCAGGAAAAACCGAAGAAATGTCGAAGGCTTTGGAGGAGGCTGGAGAAAGTTCTCGCCGTACCTATCTCTATTTTTCGCCACTTGTAGTTCGGTTAAGCCCTAAAATTATTTTAACAATTTTCCAATGAGCTTTTACCTACAGCTTTTACGGTAGCATCCGAAATTGGCACATTATTATACCCATTGCAAATTGGTATCGTATCTGGACGCCAGCTCCGTGATCTCAATTTTATGGTCGTCGATTTCCCATTCTCGCTCGTCCGCCCTCTCTTCGAAAGCAACTACGTCTTTATCCTACCAACAAAAAATCGAGTATTAAATTTAACAAGAAAGTTAAAAATATTTTTGGAAAAATTTTGATTTCTTACTCTAGCGAGGTTACTCCCATACTTCCTAACCGGTCTCAAAAATGGCTTTGACGGATTTTCCTGCCCATCGTCATCAGAGTACTCTTCCGACTCTGTTTCTTCCCAGTCCTCCTACAAAGAAAAAAAAACGGTTAATTAAATGGTTCAGTGCTCATTCTACTGGAATTCTGAATTGAATTTTACTCCTCCAACCTGATTATCATGAACAACCACGTTCACAAATGGTAGCCCGCTTCTCTCCATCTTTTACCTGAAGCGGGAACGAACAAGGATAGCACACCAACCTTCTTGCTAAACTGTAGACAACCCTTTCATGCAATTCACAATATTATTTTGCAACTTTTACAATTTTAAATTTAAATTTGATGAATTTCGGAAGCCGTTTAATTACAATGCTCGTAGCAGTTTACCACTTTTGGCATTTCTGGCGTGTGGTAGTTCACTCCAGCTCTTCCATAAAAAGGTACGAGTTTGTTTTTCATGCATTTTTATTTTTTGTCGATAAGGATAACACGTAAATAATCCTTTCGTAATTAATCCTACATGGAAAAATTCTTGGCTATTACTATTAGCCCAACTACAAAATAGTACATGCGTATAACATTCTTCATAGTAAATTGTCATCAAATGGGCTGTGGGAGTGTTTTAACGAGAGCTTATCAAAGGAAAGGAACTAGATTTTTCCAGCTCGCACTAGAATTTTCCTTGAAAAGATTCATGATTTGATCGCCACAGCGTATTATGTACTCTTTCTTAAAGTTTAAGGATTTTTTTGTATTGAATCTGCCACTGCATGAAAAGTATAGAATGAACTTCTGCCAATAGATCATAAAAAATGTGGAGAAATAAAAATAAAAATGCTACAGATTTCAACATGTATGGATTTAGTGTTTTAATTCGCTTAAAAATTATCACATTTCAGGTACGGTAAGCTAGCACCATCTGGCATGACTGTTTTGACAAAATGTAAAATTACTCGAGTTATTTTTACAGTTAATTTATATCAGTGTCGATATTGGCACTACAATCATTTCATTTGCTAAAAAGTCTACTTTTTTGACATTTGCTAATCTTAAAAGAAAGTGTTGTAGAGTGAAATTGTAGACTGTGAAGGGGCCACTGGAGGGTTGTAGATTCTCCTGCGTCGGATTGGATTTTGCCTGAGGTAAGTGCCCACGCTTATCGCCTTGTGGTAGATGACTTCAGGTCTGTTCTTCCTGAGGATGAAGTATGTCGGGACGCCACGTACTTTATACTGCCTGAGTAGGTCGTGATGGTGGTCGACATTGATAATGAAGAACTTCACGTGTCTTTCCGGGAATCGGTCTAGCAACTTGTAGAATTCAACTCCGTCATTACGACAGGCTGGACACCAGTCAGCGTAGAATCGGAGCACTGCAGTTTTGTCAGAGGCTAGAACATTGCTAAGAGTCTTGGCTGAGCTGGTCGCTATTTGCCACCGGGTAAATCCGGTTGATTCGGGGTGGCAAAGGAATTCTGGAGTCGGGAGTGGAGTGAGTTAAGGAAACACAAAAGAGGAGAAGTACCGCTGGAGCGCCTGGAAGTGCTCTTCTTAGTTCCTGTTTTTGTACACAAAAAAATAAATAAAAAAGTTTTACAAAATATTCAGTTAAAAATTAATTAGGCAGTTTACCATTTTGAAGTATTATTGCGAAAACTAAACGGTTTCAGTTTACGGAGGGAAGTTGAAGTGACAATTGCCAGTATTGCCAGTAATAAGCTGTGCACTTCTCTGCTGGAAATGTGAACGGACAAAATATGACAAGAATCTGAATGAATAGGAAACACTTATTTAAAGCTTTCAACGCCTTATTCATGGAGGAATAACCTGAGTGGACGAGAGTGATAAAAATTGATAACTTGGCTGGGGCGACGGGTCAGCCCAGCTCAAGCTCAGCTTTGAAAAAAAAGCGGAACTAAACTATAAGAAAGAACTGTAAAAAGCGATGCTTAAACTCTAATTTTTTACTGTCTGTCTGTCTCATAACTTTAAGAAAATGTTTATTTTTTTCAAAAAAGTGGTGGCCTTATTAAATATCAATTTAAATATTAAAAAATTTCGTTAATTTCCTCGTTTTTATGGACCAAAGTTTATTGATTTTCTGGGGTAGTGCGAGACTATATGCTGTAAAATGTAATTTTTATTCTTACTTGCATTAATATAAATATAATTATTGTTAATAGCTTTGCTACTTTAATTTTGCTCAATTAGTTTACTCAACTTAAATGTCAGTTTGTCAGTTATAAAAACATTCTTCTGTAAAACATGTTAACTTGCTTATTCGCAGATCATTTACGGACAGCAAAATAAACACGCATATTATCATATATTTTTTTGTTTCTTCTGATATGGAAATTTCCTCTCGTCCACTCTTTTCATTCAATTTTCATGTCAGTGTGATCAAGCCGTAGTCGAATGCTGTCACTGGCCTTTCTGTTGCCATTAAAAATCAATATAGCCTATATCCCTACTGATTTAAATGGCTTAAATTTTCATGTAAAATATTTTTATTCTTTTTCATGCAATCCACCAAGTTTTTATTTTTATGTATTATAACTCGTCGCTCTTGCAATTTTTTTTGCTGTATGCAAGGCCATTTGTTAATTAAAAAGAGGTAAGCTCATCGGAACTAAGAATTGGCAGAGTGAGAATTTGCTTTAAAAATTAAGTTCATACAATAAAAAACTGTTACCAAATTCTTAGCTTTTCCAGCCAGGAACTGGTTTTTGCTGCTGGACCAAACACGTTTACGCAGATATGTAAAAACTTGTTCCTTTAAAAGTAGTTCATGGAAAGCTATTTTATGAGCGATTAGACGCCGATAAAAATATTAATCAATGCAATGTACACCCTCCTTGTAGAGATGCTGTACAGTTTTGTCTCTAGGATGACGGATTCAAATAAATGGAATGAGTTAGTTAATACTGTTAAGTGGTTATTCATTGTCAATGTCAATTGAACAACCAATGAAAACCATTTGCCAATGACAGTGTTTAACTGAGAAAAATTAGAAATATTTTTATTCCGAGCTACAACCCATTCATTCTAAATCATATCGACTCAAAACTATAAAAAAAAGTGCATTAGACATAAATTTTGTTTGTACAAGTTAACTAAATTATTTATTTTTACGGTAAACTTGCCGGAAGTTAAAAAACCATATTTAATGTAATAACAGCTTATTTCTCCAATAAAAAAAATTCTTTACAAAATTACTAGATCCTTTTTTTAGTTAATATACCCGACGGCGACGCATCGACCTACCGCCATTCCTTAGATAATTATCAACACTTCGAGCACTATGATACTTCACTTCAGGTCGATTCCTCCGAAGGATAAAGTAAGTAGGAACGCCACGAACTTTGTACTGGCTCACCAGATCGGGATGCTCATCCACATTTACTGTAAGGAACGTGACCTGCCTCTCTGGAAATTTTTCGATAAGCTTGTGGAACTCTGGACCGTCTGCTCTGCACACTGGACACCACTCCGCGAAGAATCTTATCACTGCCGTTTTGTCCGCTGCCAAAGTGTTGCCCAAATCCCGGAGAAGTTGGTCCTCATTTCTCACCGGGTAAATCCTATTGGCTCGGGCAGTCGCTGGATTTATTGCGCAAAATAATAAGACGGCAACCGCAAAAGTGATTGTGATTGCGTAGCTTCCCCGAAATTCCTGTCACAGGTCAAACAAAATTTAGATAAGCTTAGTGGGTTGAATATTACGTCATGTTTTGCTGTTAATTGCAATAATTTTTATTTCCTTCGTGTTCCATTTTCTGCATTTTTTACACAAAATAAAACACAAAACAAACTCACCATTTTTCTCTTTGAATTGTCGTACGTTCTTTTTAAAAAGTTTTTTTTTTAATATTCAACGTTCCACTGACTCTGTCACTCTTTTTCCAAAAAGACATAAAATTGGTGAATGAAAAGTATCTAAATGTGCGTTGCTGATAAACCGCCAATAAAACTTGACCGTGCAGCCAAGCCGAGCGAATCAATTATGAGAAGGAAATCAATAGGGAACACTTATAAAGGCTCCAGGCATTTTTATCTCTTCTTCAGTTCTTTCTGGAGGGATAACCGAACAAAAAAATGGTAAATGTCATAATCACAGATCGCTTTCATTTCTCATATCTCCCTTCTTTTCGTGCGTTCGTTACACTTGCAGAGAGCTATACCTACTTATAATAATTTATGTAATGCGTGGGCAGTCCACTTATCCGCTACTTTATTAAAAGGAAAGACTGTCTGTCCGCTAATTCCCATCATTTTTCCAATATTTAATATGTCATGTTTGCTTTGGAGGGGTGGAATGAGACTGTCGCTCCTTGGATTATTTTTCCTCTGCCAGTTTAATTGCTCTAATCTCACTAATTGCCTAGATGAAGTTAAAGTTTACATCCATTAAGATGTAATAGTGACAAACACTTCCTATTTAGGTACGTTTTGTGAAATTATTTTTGAGCAAGCCCTAAAAGCCCTTGTTTACAAAAGTGGAAAGTAAAAACAAGTTTTCTTCTGATGTCTGAGCTCGTAAAAGTGCACGCTGGACTTTTCCTGCGTAGTTAAATGCTAACCTTTTCTTTTTATCAGTTGCCTCAAAAATCTTTTGCTGTCTTAACCTAAATTATAAAATAAATAGTCTTTAAGTGTCCAGTTAGGCACTCTTCTCCCACACCCATTATAGCCGCTTTTACGAGCACGTTTCATCATGAAAGCTGTAAAGCAGGCTAAAATGACACAAATTTAATACGAAAAGCCTTTAGGCAAGCAGCTCATAATTTGATCATGAAGAAAAACGTGCTTAATCACCCTCATAAAATGGGTAAATCCCGGAAGATATTTTCAAATTTAGAAGAATCCATCCCTAATTAGCTAATTTTAGTTCATTACTCTGTTTACTCTGTTACGTAATTTAGGTTGAAATGTAGGTTAAGTTCAGCTATAAACCAGATGCTATTAATAATAAGGTCAGATGAAGTAAATAAACTGTTATGCAATACAGGAAAAAAATGACTTTTTGTGGGAGCAGAGAAAACACGTTTTTTGAATGCTCTCCATCTCCCCATCGCAATTTTTATTTGGCTAGCTTCCAATTCTATTATTGAAACTACTCTTATTTCATTTCAGGAAAGAAAGTACACTCACACGCTCATTTTTAGGTAGCCTTTCAATGACTCTGCACATTAGGCAGAAGTTTCACTTCCTTAATAAAAATTTATAATTTTTTACTCAGGAAAAAACAGCCAAATGTTTTGAGTGCTCCTAATTAATAAATTACAGTAAAAAAAATTATAATGAGTGACCCGTCATCGCCCGTTGGCATTAACAGTGAAGCTGTCTTCAGATGTTACGAGGTGAGCTCATTAATAAAATTAGGTCCATAAAAGAAACTTGTTAATTTAATAAAGTGGCCACACTAATTATAAATATTTTGTAGGTCCAATGCTTAATTACTCGCTATTTAGGAGTGAGCGACTTGAAGTCGCTCCGCCTGGTGAGTAAGCTGTGGATGGAGGCAGCTCTACCATCCCTAAAGTCCAAAGGTCAAGTTTGTCTCAGCAGCTACTCCACATTTTCAAGCTATATTGACTACCTCCTTGACACGAACTTGTCAGTGTGCTACTCCAATTACAAAGTCAATATTAAGACGGGGCAATTTCAGAGCGGAGGAGAGGCCCTCTTCCTGTTCACAGTTTTTTGGGATTTGTGCTCCACTCATGTCAGAGAATTGTCACTGTCGATGACCTGGACATGCACATTTCCGATATTGAACCATATCTATTTCCCTAGCGTAGATAAGCCCAATAGCATTCCTCTGGAGAAATTTCTCCTCTTTGTGGAGGATGTAGGGAGCGATGATAATAATGAGCGGTGGCTCACAGTTCCTGAGTCGGCGGAGGGAATGTACTCTGATGGTGATGGGGAGGAGGAGGCTAGCTCTAGTTCGAGGGAGAGTCCAGTCTTATCAGCTAATCTTACCTTCGTCCACTTGAAATGTTTCCATTGTCCTCAATTCCGAGAAGAAAGTTTTCCCATTCACGTGGACCCAGTTTTTCACAGTTTCTCCAAATATTTGCCATCTCAGCATACAGAGCGATTACGGCAGTGGCCACTTCTACAAAATAATGAGTGTGCTGGCAGAAAGGAAAATGGTTATGAAAACGTTGAAAATTGGGACAAGGTGAAATTTTTATTTTCAAGTCCAGTCAATGTCAATGACCTTCGAAAAAAAATTTAAAATGTTTTTTGCCCTGACATTTTATTTAGGGATCAGCGAGTATTTTCCGATGAGTTCCTGAGGACCCTCTCCCTTCTCACAACGGACCAAACGGAAGTAATGTCGGTCGGTTTTCTTCCATCTATACGCCATGACACTCCTCTGGAGTCAATTCTTGCGAAGACTTCCGCTTCTCTGAAGCATCTCACATTTCTGCAGATAAGAACATCTAATCAAGCGATGCTCACTTGCTTCACTTCCTCGGACTCGCGCACCTTCCCAAATCTGCAAACTCTTCGAATTACAAAGGAGCTGGCACCACACCTCAACTTCCTCCTGAAAATGCCGAAGCTGAGAAGACTGGAAATATTCAGGGACTCCACTGTAGGGCAGCATGATGAACTGTCTAATCCCGTGATAAGGACGAGAGATCTTCCAGTGATGACAAATTTGCAGAGTTTAGTGCTGGAGCCGTTTATCCCAGTTGAGGAAGTTTGGAAGCTGACAAGATGGTTCCCGAATTTGACACGGCTTCAAATGAAAGTTACAGATGTGACGGCTCGCATCGTTTTTGCGACGTGGAAAGAGCTGAAGGAGCTGTACTTGATATCGCAAACTGTCCGGGACAATAATGACCTTGTCAGGACAACTTTAACGGATGAGGGTCTGAGTGGTATCGAGAAGGAAATTGTGAAGGAGCACCATCAGCTCACTCACATGGAGAATGTTGATGACACGAATAGTATTATTGCTGGCTGTAGGACACAGCCCTACATTGGCAATTTGAAAAGTGAGTGGGCACATAATTTCATAATTTTAATTAATTTTTCCTGAACTGGCAATTTTTGTTTAATTTGCAGAGCTGGAAATATGCAAAATTCAAGCTGTAGAGGATTACATCTCTGGAATAACTGATTTTTCAGTTTTCTACGGTTTTATGGATTTGCCGAAGCTGACCTCTCTCACACTCGTGAAAACGCTCGTAAGCCCAATAAAAATTACAATAAAACAATTTTAAAAAATAGTTATTGAATTTTAAATTTTTAAATTTAAATGCTTTCATTTTTGCACAGGTATCACCGTTTGCTGTAGATCAGCTTAGAGGGCGAGGCGTAGTTGTAACGCGTGCCAAAAATTAAACTTGACTCTCGTCACAGTTTAGTCTACTTGTCCAGTCTTTTGAAAATACTGTAACAACTTTATTCTTAATAAATTATTTATTGCATTATAGTTTTTGTGGTAGATAATAAAAATCTAGTTTTCAGACATCTATTATTAATTCAGTGCAACATTTGCAAAGCTATGGCCATTGGCACGCTGCTCATCCGATCTCGACTGTGTTTGGGTGAGCTGGCTCAGTTCCCCATCGTAAATTCGAAGGTCTCGAATATTTCTGGATTTCCAAAGGCATGCGTCAATGACAAAGGCGATCAGTAAAAAGGCTGCCCAGAATCAAACAAAAAAATGCAATATACCGAGTTAAGATGAATAACGTACCAACTATACCTATGAAGATATACTTTATTAATAAAAATTTTTTAATGGCGTTCAACTATACCTGCGGCACTCAAGTTGAAAGCATACCGGAGAGCGTGGTTGTGGTATAACCAGCAGTTTCCATATAGCTATGAAGATATACTTTATTAATAAAAATTTTTTAATGGCGTTCAACTATACCTGCGGCACTCAAGTTGAAAGCATACCGGAGAGCGTGGTTGTGGTATAACCAGCAGTTTCCTTTCGTTTCACTGCACATGTCCTCTCTAACTGTGCAAGCTGACTCTACAAGTAAATTTAAATATTCAATTTAGTAAATAGTAATTACAGCTTATATAACTCACAGGTATAAATTACGATTTAAATAGTGCTATACCAAACAAGCTTCCGAAGACAATCGGACTTGGGATGGTCGACAGCAAGCTCAATACTATTAGTGTGAATCCAATAATGGCCGCTCGTTGGTCACCTTGCAAGGATCTAGTTGGATTGAGAGTCTTTAAATTATTGAGTTTTTAGTGCCATTTGGAAATTTAGCGAATTAATTTCATAACGCACTTGTAAGATAGAAGCATTCTTCCTACGATTCTCGTCCCGTTTAAAAACTGCATTAAAGCAACGAACACTAAAAATGTGATTAGTCCATCGGAGCAATTATCCGAAGGACAGTAGCCTTCCGTCAGAGTGACATTTTCAGGGAGGCAAGAGCAGTGATGAAATTTGGTTTGATTTTCGACACTTTCACACCCCGCTTGACATGGCGAGTAGTAGACATTTCCAGCGTAGACATCGCAAATTGGGAGTATCGGTCCGACTTTGCAGTCACAGTCGGCACTGCAAAAGTGCTGTGGAAGCTGATCATCAGGCATGATGGTCGTTGTCAATGGGATAGCAGTGACATTGCCAATGTCTTCATGTAAATATGACTGGAGTGATATCCTGTGCTGGAGGAAGTCGACATTAATGTTGTCCGTAGTGCATCCTAGGAAGGACATTACTGTCAGCCCAACAATGTGGAGTGCGGTGACGATCACAGCCCAATATGAGATCTCTTCCGGATTTGGCATATATCTGGAAATGAATGCGCCGCCTAACATAAGTCCGCCAACTTGGAAGGGGACGCTGGACACACCGGTGAGAATTGCGGCGTCAGCCGCCTTCACCCGGAACATGTACTCGACGTACTTTGGGAGGAATGTGAAGTAACCAACGCTTACGAATATGTGCATGATTGTAGAGAATGTGAGGAGCAGATATATTTTGTTTCTCATCAGACCCTGGAAGACGCCGGGGATATCTGGAAAAGAAGATTAAAGCCAAATGAGCCTATAGTAAGCCCGGAAAATTGTCTGGAGAAATTCAAATGGAACCTACTCAATATTGATGGGAACAGATTTGCAGTTTTCTGCTCGGCTCCTCCAAAGAACGGAACCGTGGCGGGAATTAGCAGCATCGACATTCCCGTTTCGTGCGTGAGCGATCTCTTCTTTAAAAATTCTCTCGGACATTGACGAGGAAATAAGGCAAAGATGAAGGTAAAGATGGCCATGAACACTCCAAGACAAGTCCACCCAAGCCAGTATGCTCCCAGCCATCTCGAGTCAATTTGGGCGACCTCCGCCATAGGAGTGATATACTCTGTGAGGCAACTCCATGCAAAAAGATATCCGAAAAATGTACCGATAAGTCGAATCGCCATTGTAATTCCAAATATTCTAGGAAGCTCATTAGGAAAAACGGCCGAGTCCTCTGAGAAAGGTCCTCCCGCCATTAGGAACAGCATGGAGGCAACTCCTCCAATGAAATTTCCCACGAATGTGAGGGAAAATGCGACATTTCTCTCTTTCTCCTTTGTTCGGCACTCCGCCCTCGTTCTGTTTTCAATCCCGAGGATGTCCTCCGTAATCCCGAGAGCACATTGGCCACACCGACGTCATTTCATCTGCAATAATTTGACCGAGAATAAAAATTAACCGAAAATTTAAAGCGGCAACTTGTAAGCTTTGTTAGTACATGCCGTTAAGAAATGGAATCGAAGTCATTTCCGGTAGCGAAGTAGCTTCAACTGTCTCAGCATTCTCCTTACTTGAGCTAGGTAAAGTAGAGCTCGTGGAAGTAGTCGATGTCGATGGGGAAGGAGGCGCCCCCGAAGTCTCTGATTTATTTATCCGCTGTTGCCGTTGTACCCGAGTCATTTGCAGCAGCTTCCTTTGGCGGATCTTTTGCTGTGGTAGGTTCACTAGTTACGGTGCCATTGGGCGGTCCACTGGTGTCATCTTTTGGCTTAGGGCTATTCTCCGAACTTGCCAGTTGGGACACTGCCGTTACTATGCTGGACACTGTGGCATCTCCATTTTCGGCTCCATCTTCATTTAATAGCATTAAAGATTTTGGATTCAGCGATATCCCTTCCATGTGTGAATGGATTTGAAGAGGCTGTACAGCACCCTTCACTAGCACTGAAGTCATTTCTCCCCTTCCAAGGAAGTAATGTGGGGAAGCCAGAAAGAAACATGACAGCGAGCAGAGTGCCACTCCCACAGTGATCACTTTCGCTCGGTGCCGGCGCAGACCGAAGTAAGTGAACAGGACAGCGACGAGAATCTGCGCCAGCTCATTTACAAACAGGAGAACACCTAAAAAAATCCGAATTTTTTATCTAAAAATTAAAAACTAAATTATAAATTATTTTAATTTTTATACAAATTACCTGACGTGACAGAATCTATCCTAAATCTTTTCTCAAAAGTGGAAATTGTAGAGCTGTAATACGTCCAAATTGCACCTTGGAAAACCGCCACCACCGTAAAAATCAC
>JAHZND010000394.1:0-13955 GCA_027744115.1 Acrocyrtus sp. NNG-2020
ACCGTCTCACGTCACTTATTTTTAGGACTTCAGCAGCGTACCAAAAGCAGAATATATATAGCAAAAAAAAAGTTATTATGCCGAACTGATAATACCACCACCTTGCAGTACACAGCAGACATTCAAAATTACAACAATGTAACTTACTGGTTACTACAA
This sequence comes from Acrocyrtus sp. NNG-2020, assembly GCA_027744115.1. Lineage (NCBI taxonomy): Eukaryota > Metazoa > Arthropoda > Collembola > Entomobryomorpha > Entomobryidae > Acrocyrtus > Acrocyrtus sp. NNG-2020. Next base: position 160 of record JAHZND010000394.1, read on the forward strand.
GCTATAGCGATACTTATGATAGGATACGATGGTACTTTTTCAAAATACGAAACGGGACTCGACGAAACAAGAATCACAGAATTTTGCGCTGATATCAATGATTATCGTCCGCCTAATTTCAATTACATGATGCAACGAACAATGTGCTAAATTGCGGGGATAAGTTTTCTATCGCTAATATCGCTATCGACAAGGATTACAAACTTATATCATATGTAAAAGCGAACTGCAAAATCATGTAAAATCAAGTTGACTTTGTGCTCAAGTGAAGAGAGCCATAAAATTGTTTTTTGTGAAGTCTTTGTCCTTCCGTTAAACACCGTTTTGGGCATCACAAAAGATAGGGATTAACCATATTTTACGTAGCATAATACATAAAAAATATTGCTTTGTGCTTTCTGCAATGTCGGGCTTTTACCCCATTCTTTTCAGCAATATGTACACCACACGAATTTTCAAATCCAAGAGATTAGGTATACCGAGATCAAATGAAGCGAAGACAGTCATTGGTACCATTTATCTCAAAAGTCATTAAGGTGAAGTAGTATGCAATATTTAAGCTAGAGGCTGTGCCCAACTACATCCATCAAAATTTTTACTCAGCAAAAACAAATGTCATTCATCACCCGTACCGTAAAATAAAATATGAGTCATTCTTCTTTACAGCGAAAGGTGATGATTGTATGATGAGTGGTTGTAGATGTTATAAATATGACGGTGATAATAACAGCAAACGGTCCATCCGTGAAGTTATGCATTTAATAAAAAAACGATGAGCAAATTCAGATAGACATGCTTCAATATCCATTATTTGCAAAAATTTCTTTTCAATTTTTTTCAAAAAAAATATTTAAAATACCTACTTTTGCAGGTGTTGTGCTAATGCTTTTTAGTATTTTTGTAAAAATCATGATTTGCTATTTTAAAACAAAGTAACTTTCAATCTTGCAGTTAGCAGATGAGCACTGCTGAACTTCTCAGTTAAGACTATCACGTATTTTGCAGTGCACACGGTATACTTATGCTTTCTAATTTAACAGTTTCTCAGCCATGATCGTTATCACTAATCACATTATTCAACCTTCTGATAGTCTTTTCTTGACAGATGCGTAACTTTGGATTTTCAAACTTTAACATGCTATAAAACAACAGTACATGAAATGTACATAATAAAATTGTTTACTTGGACTAAAGTGAATTTATTTACAACACCCTGTTTGAAAGTAATTATTTTTGTAATTAATTTGTAATAAACCAGGAATAATAACTCTCTGGAGTAGACTGTGCAAAATCAATGAAATATTTTCCACTCCGGTGGTAAGTTACGATACATACGTAATTCATTTTCAAACAACACATCAAAAACTTGTAAAAAATAGCCCCTTCACATTTTGCCAAAACTTTTGTGTTCATCTGAGCTAAAAAAAGTTGAACTGAATTTTCCATTTAATGTGTTTTCGCTACGGATATTATCAGCTCAGTAAAGCTGAACAGTAAAAGAATGTTTTAAGTTGTGTAATTAATTAAATGAGTGATGAAAAATTCTTTACCACCGACAACCTCAGAAAACGAGTCGGGTGTGTGTATGTAAAATCTGTAGTTTAGCATTCGTTATTATGACATTGCCTAATTGCTAGTGCGGCAATATAGTGGACAGAGCGTGAATTGCAGAGCACACTGCCCTCCATAATATGCTAAAACGCTAACGCTGCGGTATAAAAATATGCCGCTGTCCACTTCATAGGTGCAATTGGCAATCATAAAAACAGTTGTCGATGTCCTTTTAATCACCCTATTACAGTGATAAACGACTATCTGCATGTTTTTTGATTGCAGTGCAGCGCTGACAAAGAGCGAACAGGAGTGCGTTATGTAGTCGGCGCAGTTTAGAAAATCAAAAAGTTTGTTTTTTAATCTCAGTAGTGATAATAACTGCTACTGCTACTACCTTATGAGCAATTATTAAAGAATTTATTTTAAATGCTTGAATGTGAAAGCAATAACAGCGTGATCATGATCATTAATCAGGGGCTCTTCTAAAGCCAAACATCAGGTATACGAGAAGGTCTAAAAGTTTTAACACGTACCAACTGTAAACATTGGTATATGAAAGCATTATTAAAATTAAATGAAAGTATTATTAAAATGAAAATTGCTACCTACCTACTATTTATCTATTCTTAAGTCAAGTTATTGATGAGCTACCTACACTACAGCGTGTACTCCTTTATGACCGAGATAAATGTTGTAGAAATGAGGTCTTTGCTTAAACCTAAATTTAATTTCGCTATTCAGCTCCGACTGTAGAATCCTATCGTCATATGAATATAGTCTACCGGAAACTTTTAACGTGACAGATCTTTTTCTGCTGAATAAATATGAGAATTATGCGGTTAGATTCTGCACAGTAGTATTGAGGTTTGAGGACGCTGATTATACGTCAGATGTTAAACATAACACAACTCGATTTGTTTTTGTTATTTTGAGAAATGAGCGTTTGTCATTAATGCATGCACATCCGTACATAAAATCGTTTTCACATTTACGCAAACAACATTATCAGTAACTGACACTTGGCGCTTTGTCACATTTTCTTTGAATGACCACATGAAAGCACTTCAAGTGCCATTGACAGTTACGAGCTAATGATACATTAATGGAATTCTATGCTAGTCATTTAAGATTCGTTAGCCAAAGTAGGGTCTCATTTACCCATTTTCATAATCAACCAAATACCTAGCCATCGGAACTGTCGATGATCAATAAAAAAATCGCAACGGCCAATTGAGTGATCGAGAATTTCTAATCGCACAAAAAGGTTAAAAAAATTCACACACAGTTATGATCGCAAATGACCACGAAAATGTATGGACACAATGTATGGACATATATTCGCAGCACCATAAATCGGCATTATGTCAACATACAAAATAGCGGAAGTTTGAAAGATAGCAAGTACAGAGTTAACGCAAACTCATGATGACAAGATGACCTATTTGTTTGCAACATTATGATTGTCGATTCGGCCATTACACAATTTGCAGAATGCTTGTGAAGTCATAAAGAATGTAGAGGGAACATTTTTGAAGTCAGGTTGACGCAACCATATAGCAAGCGGTAATGCATAATGGTAGATATTCTGGGATTATGAAACGAATCATTGGTCTGAAAAAGATCAGAGCTTATAGTGAATGTAGTTATGCCCGCAGGACTTTCATTACCTAACATTGAACTTATATCTTGAATTTGGCCTTAATAATGTAGATTAGGCCTACCTCTAAAAGCCTATATAGGTACGTAACAAAAAGATGGGAAGAAAAGAATTAATCGCCCACATAAACTTACCTTTAGCGATGCTAAGTCAATGTCGTCCAATGAACAATTTATGTTTCCTGCCATCTTGAATTTTGCTTCACAGTGTTCAAACTGAACTTTCAAGAGCTCACTTTTTCACTTCCAAAATTATCAGCAAAAATCACACGATCTTCACTAATTTTCCCCACAATTTACGAAACAGCTTAATTTTGCACTCCAGCAATCAACTCATTTTCACAGGAGTAGTTTGCTAAAAATTCAACACCACAGCATGAGCTCTTCGAGCTACACAGCAATATCTTCATTCTTCTAACCACTACTGCCGCATTCCGCTTCGAAAAAACATTTAATTTTTCAGAAACGAAGTGTACTTTTTATCCTTGCATTCGAATATTAAATCAGTGATATAAACTTTGTATTCATATCACATTACGCAGAGATAACAATGACACTCTGGTGCAATTTCGCACCCCACCCAGAGACTTATTCAAAAATTCAGAGTAGCTTGTCATTCCACTCAAATAAAAAGTTTTTTTTTCGCACGCGATGACGTTGACGTTGAGGCTGATACTAACTGCTCACGCCGATCGTCAATGACGAAACGAAGGTACATATATTATAGCAGTAGAGATGGAATATGGAATATTTTGCACAAAGGACTTGCCCCCAATGCTTTTAGCCGTGGTGGAGCTGAAAAATACATCCAGAGAAAAATACATGTATTTGGTTATTCATATAGTACATACATTTTTCATGTTTACAATTCAATCTGTTATTTTAGACACTTCCGCTCCCGTTCCAATACACTACCACACAACGTCAAAACAAAAAATATACTTTCATGCATTTTATCTACAAAACATCTACGTTGCACCTTTATTTTATTTTTTCAAAGAGATAATAAATTTTTTCTCTCTTTCCCAATACTAATAAATATAGCTACTTCTAGCACACGAGAACTCTACAATTTTTCACAGAACAGACTCGCCCACTTCAAAAAAATATCTATGGAAAGAAGAAATTATCGTTTTGACAGTTCTATTTCTTTTGTTACAAGCGGATTTGTTATCCTAAATCTTCTATCACTTCCTGTAGTAATTTTTCTTTTTTTTTCTATATAGTATCCCAATCGTCTGTATCAGTGTTTCCTTTTCCTTCTATTTTTTAGCAGTAAAGTCAATAAAGACTTTACTTCGGCTTTGCAGAGTTATCAGTACCACCAAGGAAAAAATTTCCTAGTCCCACTTTTGTTTTCAATTTCAATATTTTCTCCAAAACCAACTTTCCATTCTTAGATAATTTTGTCACAAAAATGTGAAAATTACCTTCTCCTGGTGACGCTCTTTGTATCGGTATTCAGCCCAAGAAATGTCTCCAATTTTGTAAACTCCTCGCAGCCTTTCTTCGTTCTGCCTCACTCTCCGTAATTATCTCTCTTCTCCAATTATCCCTAAATATTTCAAAAAAATATGGGCTAGGTTTTTTACTCCCTTTTAGCGTGTCTTGAATAAAAAAGGGAAATATTACTACACAGAGCAAAATTCAACTCCAATTCTCTCCCTGTGCCTGTGTACATACTCAATATTATTATTGTATTGGGCACAGTGTAATGCAATAGGTACGGCTCTTACTACCACACCAAACCGTACCACATATATTACGGTCGTCGTTCTTTTTTTTCTTCCTTTAAGTGGGGTTCACTCTTCTCTCCTGGCAATGACTATGCCTACGATGAGTCTAAAACATGCACATATAACTGAAGAGAATAAAGAAGACCGTGTAAAACAGACTGTCAGTTTCTGGTATAAAATAAACATGCAGAGAGTCGTCTTCTACTCTACTCCACTCATATTTGTAACATAATATGGGGATTGCGATTGCGATTGCACACAGAGAAAAAAAGAAGGAAGGGAAATGAAAACTCAAAGCACATAGGCATACATTTTGGGTAAGCCAACGCAACGAAATTTCTTATAAGAGGAGTGATATATACCTCTCTAGCTGAATTTTTTCCCATGGATGTAATAGAGAGAAATATAAACAGAGTTGAAAGAGTCTGAGCGAATCTCCTGCTTTACATATGGGCTTCTTTATCTTCGTACTGTATCTGGTTTACTTCTGTAGAAGTGTAGTTAGTTACCTCTATGGATATACAGACACATTAAAAAAAACCCTCTTCCTCTGTCTATTTTAGCAGCAAAACGAATCATTATGGACGGCAAAACTCTTCGTTGTGAGTCGTGCCGTAGCAAGCGTACTCGTTTGCACTCACATTCATATTGCAGCTTACTTTTTTATACATACACTTTGTTAGGAGCAGTTTCTGTGAGTTCATACACAAGAGCTCTGGTGCTTTTTGACTTATGTAGGTGAGTAAACGTGAATAAAATTCTTTGTAAAAAAGCAAAGCCAACAATAAATACATTCACAGTATTGTACTAGTTGTAGTAGCGTAGATGTAGGAGTAGGAGTGAATCGAAACAGAAGTGAGAAAAATGATGATGATGATGATAATGATAGTTTCAAATAAACATTCGCAATCGCAACACATGTTGTACTTATGGAGAGAAAATGATCGTCGAGATGTACTACATATACAGCAACATGAGCATCACATATTGGGTGAAGGTGGATGAAAACTATTTTTTCGTAAAGTGGTAGGTGGTAGGAGTAGGAATGAAGAGCGATGCTGAATAGATTCTTTCCTGGGTTTTTTGGTACATAGCGTACGTTAGTGAGCTAGATGCTAGATATTACAGGATACAATGCATGTAGAATGATTGATTTGCTCTGGTCTTTGAGTGAGTAAGCAGTTGCAAGGGTCGAAGTGGTGGTGATTCTTGATGCTCTAGCTCTGCTTGCACGAACAGCCACAGTCACAGTTGTGTGTACAATTTACAATTGCATCTCATGTAATATGCAAGCGTTCTATTACACAAACCATTGGAATATCACTTTTCATTACATTTCCTACTTATATGCAGCATGCGAAGTACGGAGAATTATTGTCAAGATGATTGTAAAAAAGTGAGACTTAGTCATGCCATCGTAATGCCAGACTTAATCTCAACTGGCTTTATGTACACAGGCAGACGCGTAGAGGTGGAAAACAGAGATTGACGAGAGGGATGTTCGTCCAACTTGGATCATCCAAGAAAACAGTACAAAGTGCAAGATATATGACGACTTCAAAGTAAAATTTGCTGCTTTTGTAAGAATAACAAAAGTGATGATTTGACGAAGGCCTGTATTACCAACACTTCTATTCATTAAACCGACACGACTTTTGTTTGTGTATGGCGAAAGGAATGAAAAGTCGTAATTTTCTTGACGTTTGCACTAGCTACGGTATATGAACGCTTGATGTAGGGTCTCGTCATGTCATCAGAGAAAATCGCCGTATACCAATTGCTCTGCTCTTAACCCTTCGGAAAATTCTGCTGATGACGATAAATAAAAGATACGGTGACTGGCGACATTCTTCAATTTGCCTCGATATTGTTTTTATGATTTACCTTCATAAAATGTCTGCAGGAAATACGTTTTATGGCAAGTTCATATATAAATGAGCAGTTTTTGGAAGAAACAATTTTTCTGGGATTTTGCTTTGAGGATAAGAGGAAAGCAGTAAAAGGCAGGAAAATCGCTGTGCGTGGAGTGGAAGAAACATGATTAAAACGGGTCAAACGAACCCTGCATACTCTGCTGCACTACACAAGAACAAGAAAACTCCATTTGGAGTGGAACTGGAAGTTACTTTACTTCTTCAGCAGGAATATGAAAAATCATTAGAAAAAGCCTTAAAATGCTTCCATAAAAACACTATATAGGTATATATAAGTCCACTCTAGGAATTCCATTATGGTATTTGGTATTATCATCATCCCAGGATAAGATCATTCTGCGTTATGTTACTCATATACTGATACACTACGGCAAAACATCCTCACGGTCAACTCTATAGCAATTTATATAAGTGCAAGTGGAAGCATTTTTTAAGCAATAGTGGAAAAAGCAAAAATCAGTCCTGTTGAAAAGTAAAAAATTGGCAACAACAGCCACATCTGGTCGAAGTTTGTTGTATCAAAAGAAAAATGCTCTGTATTCGGGAGATTAGGTAGATGTGAAATAGAGTGTATAAAATGCACCCGCTGAAAACATCCAGCTGGGAAACGTAAAAATTGATACAACACTTTCAATCTGTACCTTTCTCTGACGTTGTTGCTCTTACAGAAATAGCAACTTTCTTGAATGAAGACATGTCTACGTCAGTCGGATGCAAAAAAAAATCAGACAACTTTTTGCAACTTGCTATACCTAAATACAAAACGACTTTTTAGAGTTAATAAACGGAATGGCTGCACACATTGCCAATTGTGTACGTAAATTGGACAATTAAGAAATCTGTTCCAACATTTAAATTACAGCTATCCCCTGCAACAACTCCGACCTGCAGACTGTGCATCTTTTTGTATGGCTGTAATCTATTTATGATACGTCACAAGCACAATAAAAGGGGATTAAAAATTGTGTGATCTGCTCGTGGTAGGAAGTCAAGATGTTGATGAGACAGACAATTCTTGAATGAAGACATGTCTACGTCAGTCGGATGCAAAAAAAAATCAGACAACTTTTTGCAACTTGCTATACCTAAATACAAAACGACTTTTTAGAGCTAACAAACGGAATGGCTGCGCACATTTCCAATTGTGTACTTAAATTGGACAATTAAGAAATCTGTTCCAACATTTAAATTACAGCTATCCCCTCCAACAACTCCGACCTGCAGACTGTGCATCTTTTTGTATGGCTGTAATCTATTTGTGATACGTCACAAGCACAATAAAAGGGGATTAAAAATTGTGTGATCTGCTCGTGGTAGGAAGTCAAGATGTTGATGAGACAGACAGCATAATGCGAGTTCACTCATTCTGTGGTAAAATACTTAGGTAATGCTTCTAAATGTGGCAGACATTCCTTGATTCCTTGAGCTTGAGGCTTGAGCAAAAATTCCACATCATATGCTGTATAGGTTTGCGCTTGTATTTAACTTATGTACACCACGGGACAGTGGCCTGAGAATATCGGCTTATTAATGATGAGTTATATGACAGTCTTATGAAAAAATGACCTCCCTAAACGAAAGCGCACCGAGTCATGCAGAAACGCTTTGTCTGCTCTGTAATTGCATTATGTAATTTCATTGTTGGATGTAAACAGTACAAAGGTTTGTATTTTATCATGGTTGGAGACACTAGGCAAAGTTTGTAAGTATGCTGTGGGTATTTAACCTCACTAAATCGATTACTATAAGGAGAGAAGCATAGAGAAGTTGCGTGCAAGCAAGACTCGAAGTAACATCTTTATGCACACATGCACTCTGCTAGATCCACACTATCACTCTTATTTTCGAGATAATATTAAAAATTACGATTAGTCGTCAAGTTCCATACATTATTTATATGTTTTTATGTTATTTTATTTCAGCCTTTTTATAGCATTATGTTTGTGGATGCAACTTGTTTGGTTTTTTTGTAAATATGTAAATAGAGAAGATAGTAATTAAAGCACGAAGAGCCTCTTTTATATAACTTACATTTACATTGGGTGATTGCATTGCAACTCCACTCTTTTGCTCTTGGATTGTGTGAGGAATATACGAATGCTGCTCTATTGTGTGTCATTCCATGCATATTGCATTGGCAGCTCTTGTTAAATCCAGCCTAAAATCTCAGCTCACTTAATGAAGACGAAAATTAGCTTAGTTTAGTAATAATAAAATTAGAAAGTAAATAAATAGTTTGATGCTAGTCATCCGAAATGTAAATAGATTAGTCGTCAAGTTCCATACATTATTTATATGTTTTTATGTTATTTTATTTCAGCCTTTTTATAGCATTATGTTTGTGGATGCAATTTGTTTGATTTTTTTTGTAAATATGTAAATAGAGAAGATATAGTAATTAAAGTATGAGGAGTCAATTTTCATATAACTTACATTTACATTGGCTGATTGCATTGCAACTGCACTCTTTTGCTCTTGGATTGTGTGAGGAATAAGCGAATGCTGCTCTATTATGTGTAATTCTTGTTAAATCCAGCCTAAAATCATCAGTTTTTTTTAATGAGGACGAAAATTAGCTTAGTTTAGTAATAATAAAATTAGAAAGTAAATAAATAGTTTGATGCTAGTCATCCGAAATGTAAATATGTAGGCAATCAAATGAAATACTAAACTAGGTAGCAGTATAGTAGTTGTAATTGACACTATTGGCAGTTTGGATTGGAAATGAGGCAAGGGCGCAATCCAAATAACAGGTAATAAAACATGGGTCAGAGATCTGCTATACACTGGGTTACATTACACACAATAAATAAATTATAATTTATTTTAAAATGCAGTGTAACGACAGGTAGTAAATTTAATGTTTCACTTACATAATTTCATTACATTTTATTCCCTTTTTTATTATAGAAAAATTCCTAGGGCATGTACTCTCTGTTCTGTAGAGTAGTATTCTGTTCTGACGTAACATTTCAGGTTAAATAGTAATCTACAATGCAGCTGACACGCGATGGGCTCACAATAGGAAATTATCGCTTCTATAGCGAATATAAATATAGAGCATATAAGCTGCATTTGCCCACTTATCTTTTCCCGCTTTTAAATATACAACAGTGCTGTGATTGACATTACATCACAGTAGTTGATCTACCTGCGACAAGTAATGCTCAAATTTGACGGAAGATGATCGTGGCAATTTGACATTCTGCAAATAAGGAATGAAGTACTAAAGCCTCTATCAGAAAACAGGACAAAATGCACACAATGAAGACTCATTATTTGCTGCATCTCCTATATGAATGCTTCTTTGCTTGCTTGTTTCACATAAATTGCAGGCACTCGGAGTTGGAAGCTATAGAAAATCTAGTAGATGCAATCAATGAAATGTTAGTCCATACCATTGGTATGCATGGGGAAAATCTGTATACTATCACCTTCCTTCCCAGTTTTCCCTTGACAGTATGTTTTATAGCTACCTAATTATACAAGACGGAAATAAGGTAATACCTAAATTCTCATGAAGTTGGCTTAGAGCTTAAGTAATTATTTAAGAATGCTGCTTACAGTATGTTTCACGTTGTGAAGGTGTCCACGCATTTCATAAAGTCGTACATGAACTGGCTTCTTTCATGAATTTAATTTGTCGGTGCTACAAAAGCAAACAATGGTATGTATGATATGTAATAATAGCTTTATTTTTCCACTGGTATGTATTTACTGTGTAAAAGCCATATCAGCGGCTCTGGGTCTGATGTCTATTGTTCTTTAACTGAAGTGAACTCCATTGTCCAAATATGTGATGGTTAAGTTGAACTTATAAATCGGCAAAGATAATTTTTAAACAATTGTAGAAGCAAAATATGACGCATACTAAAATATAATTGTTCTATTGATTTCGACTTAAAAACGATTAATTTGATACCATGAAATTGATGAAATTTTATGAAATTTGATATTATTTCAAAGCTGTAGCAAATGGGCCAACTGGACCGCGTACAACAAAAGAAATTACTCAATTGTTATTGCTGGCACGATTATCTACTAATTGACAATTGATTTGGGAGAAATTTTGCATTTAATAAATTCTCAATTAGACGTTGTTACACTTGCATTTAGCGACTAATCTTTAAATATACAAAACAATTAAGCAAAATAAATAGTTCTATGAAAACCAATGTTTGTATCCTGATTCACTTTAAACTGGGCAAATATTATTTTAATTTCCAGAAAACTTCGTTGTCTACCTGGTTGCTGGTAGACCTACCTCCAGGCTCCAGCTCATACATATAAGCAGCTAATGCCATGATAAAAACATTACGTACCTATATGCAATCACATAAGAATTATTTAATTATCCACTCATATCAGTGGGAAATCGATACTCATACGTCATTCCGTTAGCGTAGGTATACTACATGTTGAACTATGTGACATGAAAAATGTCTTATCTATCAAAAACTACAGATGTATCCATTTACAATCTGTTTTCTCAAAAATCAATGCTGCACATTTGAACCTTGTCGGAAAAGCATACATAAACTTTGATTGTTATTTGACAGGCAAAAAAATGACAGGTGAGTCTGATGAAAGTTTAAATTTCCAGAAGTGATGTAATTTACCGGGTTATATAGTAAATAAAAGTGTAATTGAAGCATTTAAGCATTATCAAGTGTTTCTCGATTCTTGAAATATCCGGCTTTCGGACTCTTCTAATTGCTAAAATTAGCAGGCTTCTCAAATTCTCAAATATATGACGGCAGCACTGCGGAGGCCGCCTATATTGATTTTTTGTCAATCCTGGCATGTTCAAATGTTTGCAAAAATTAGGCTTAGGTAAGCTTGCGTCAAAACTGACGATGGTGTGCACACATATATATTAGGTAACAATAGCAAATAAAATAACGCAATGTTCTCCCACTATATAAATAAGTAATTAAATTACCTGATCTGCCAAAGTGTTCATTTAGTGTAAACTGCAGAATATTTGCATGCAGTCTCATTTGTGATCTCTCCGAGAAGATACCCTCTACCAATTAAGAGATTTGTATAGTTTGCATTAAGAAAAGACTCAAATTCATACTATTTCAACCTCCTCTATATGGTAAGACAAGAGCAGTACATTTCGTATTATATTAATAGGAAAATATTTTCAATTTTTTAAATGGTATATTTCCATAATTTGTACGTTTAAAGGCAGCACATTCCATCCCATCATTAAAAGCTTTGTAAGGTGATATATGGCAAATGGCAAACTCACTCCAGGAAAATGTTGGTGATAATTCATTACCCCTCCTTCTTGTACCCACTAGCTGAACTTTTCCTCACCCAAGTTTTAATAGGGTTTTAATATGGGTGACGTGAGATACATTTGAGGGATAATATTCAACTGTCAGTTATAGGTCATTTTAATGAAATAGCTATACCAAGACTCTCTGCATATCAGTGTTTGATGCATTGCAAGCCTTATTCAAATCAATTCTTTTTATTGCATAGTCTAGCTTGACATATTTTCGTCACATCGCTGAATAGAAGAGAACTTGTAAAGAAGTTTTTCATCGTCCTTATCCAGCAGCTGAGTAAAATGAATTGATGTGATTTTGTCACGATACATTTACTCCATCATCCGTCAGGAGAGCATTTAAACCTCAATCAAACACCAAAAGAGCAAACTCTCTGGTGCGTGCTTCTTTCACGTGCCATTCAAAACACTGCTATCATTCCTTCGGTTATACGGGGCAAACTTTAATTCTCTAGAAGTGAATTAAAATCATGTGCATTTTGGCTAGCATGGGAATAAAGTTACATAATGTAAAAATTTAGAAAAGATAATTTGAGCGTTTGAAAATTTGACGATGGGTAAATTACCACTGCATTTAGCTATATAAGCTCACCTTCGTCAAAGTCAATGTCTGCATTGTATACCACAGAGAACCTGCAAGAGAAAAAGTGTCCAAGATTTTAATTTGAAATCAGAATGAGTCCTACATAAAGGTGAAGTGAATCGGACGACAGGTTACGTGGGGAAAGGAACTATTAAAAAGCTCTTTCTTTCGTCCTCATCGTGAGATATTAAAAAACAAAATTGTGGGTCGTAGCCGTAGTTCGTGGTACATGGATACTTTAGAGGTGGTCAGTCTAAACGCTCACGCTAATCTTCATGAAAGCAATCCTTTGTTGTAGTCTTGCTGGGTTTGCAATTTGAAAAAGAAAATATCCTGTTGTGATCTAGTTCATGAAGTTCAATGTGTTCCGTGTGTATAGGCATATATCTAGCAAGAACAAAAATTGAGTATCAACAAAGCAATGAGCAAACCATGAATGGCTGGATATTCCAAGTAATGAAAATGAAACTAGACATCATGTACGTATTTTTTGAAAATTATTATGCACATAATGAGAGATTTATACACAATAATTTAAGCATGAAACATCCAACTCTTTATGCTCAAACCTTTGGTTTCAGGCTCATTTGACGTAAGTTATAATAAAAGGTAACATTTTGTGATAAGGAGGACGTCCTTTGTGTGGTACAAGCAAAGCCATGAAATTCTATTCGAAGTGGAGACAAAATCTATTTCCATTCATTTAAAAGAAAGAAACGGGAATGGATAATGAAATGGTTCCGTGTGGAATAGAATGGCTCTGATTTGGCTAGATTTGGCACTAGCCCAAAGACAGAAACTGTTTACCCTTGACTTTGACTAGAGAGTTGAGTTGACGGACAACCTTTTTACAAAATTCTACGATCTTCTTTATATTTATCATCAAAAGTACGCAACCCACTTTGCTGAGCTGCGAATGCTCTATTTTTTTTATCTAGGTGAAAAGTCTGGGAAGTTTCCTTCACGTTTCACGTTACCAGAAGTGTGACGATAAGTGTGTCTTAAAAGTTAAAAATTATGAGCGTAACTACAAG
>JAHZND010000395.1:0-17765 GCA_027744115.1 Acrocyrtus sp. NNG-2020
CATTGGTTGGTTGGGCGTTGCTCATCAATCAGCGTCAACAAATTCATTAATTAAATGGAATGTGTATTTAAAAAGTGTAAGCGTTTCCATATAAATGGCCAGTCTTTTTGTAGCCACTTTGGCTCAGCAAAGATTTTGACATCACTCAAGCAAGTCTGCGCATTTTATTGTCTGCTACCCGACTATCTCTCTAAAAATAGCAGATTTTTTCTGCACTTCATCGACGCATTGAAACATGCAAAATGAATTTAGGAATTTGCAATGACGCAACATGGAACAATTTAGTAAATGGATGAGTAGACATCAGAGGACAATTGCAAAAAATATTATTGAAAAAAAATCAGTAACAGAGCAAATACTAGAAAAAGTAAGCGAATTCCATCCACACTTTTTTTTCCAAAATGTGGACGAATGCCAGTATTGTGTATTAATAAAAAGGAGTGACGACGCCCGACGCCCAATAGGTGCTGACAGTTGGAGGATTAATAATATTAATCATGGGCCACCTCGTTTTATTGACAGAGAAGAAATTTATCCCTCCTTCGCTAGAAAAACTGTCAGCAGTATGTAAATAAGCATATGTTTTTGTATCTTCCAAGAATTAGCTGTGCTTATTTGATCAATGAAAATATGGAAGCTGCTTACAGACTTACATGTTTACTGATGCAAAGCATAAAAAAGCCAATATGTTTTTTTGGCTAATTGTTATACTATAAATTTGTCATACTGTAAATGTCTGAGTTTGCGTACGAATTAGTTTAATTTAAATAAATGTAGGTAATATAATGTAGGAGGCTGGAATTTGATCAAGTCATAAATATTTTAGTATTTTTTTCAATTCAGCATTCGGGATGTTTTTCAGCTCTAAATGACTTCATTGACTTTGCTACTGTCATTGGGAATTATTGGAATTGATAAGACCTACGCCTTTGCTTGCTATTGACATTCTGTTTAGATATCACATCAGTTTAGATCTTTTAACAAGTCATAAATTACTGCTCTTTTAGGATCGACTTTGGACTTTTCAATAATGTATGCGCTTAGTCAGCATTCAAGACTGGTCTATCTCCTACATCTGAAATTCATAATAGCAACAGGCGCCCAAATCGACCCCAAAAAAAATTCCAACTCTTTTTTTGGTTGACCCAACCGCTCTCTCACAGACAAGATTTATCTTTATTGGACACACATTCGTGTAAAATCCTGCCCAGTGGATGTTGATGATTGTCGTCATCATTGAAGCGGAATAATTTTTTTGGAGAGCCAATAGGCAATAAAAATGACAGTAGTGATACGGTCATCCAAAAGAAAAATGTAATTAAACACACCTCTCTCTCTCTCTCTCTCTCTCCGTAATCGCAAATCGTTTAATGTATGACAATATTAAGCCATTGTTGACAGGTAGTCATAGTCAGCAGCCTATGCCATCCAATTTTTTCTATAGGTATGCCATATGCCTATCCCTTTTAGCTCTATGGCTCCTTCCTTTTTGTTCCTTTTTTTCTTTAGATTCTCTTACAAAAAAAAACTTGGCTTTATGGTTTCCAGCCTTAATGAACCATTTATAATGTTTACATAAACTGATATATTCATAAGAAAAAAAAGTGAAGTGATTAGAAGGTAGCAAAGTAAATCAAATGATTTACTTGATTTCGATAAGCATCAATAGTGAAAAAAATGAATGAGTGACGGCAGCAAAAATTAATGGATTAGTTTTTGGACCTGTATCCCCTATTATTTCACACACTATCATTTAATGGGATATTGCACGAAAAGTTAATGAATGAATTTAAGAAGAGTGACGTGAAGAGTGTGGGGGTATCCTTGTTTTAGCTAATCACAGGGAAAAAAGACTTTTTGTTTGCTTTTGTGCTCCAACTACGTATCACATTTCACGTCTGCTTAAAGCAAACAAAAAAGCAACTTTTGTTCCGTTTCTATTATCATTATGCAGAAATATGTCTGGCGAGGAGGCTTTTTCTATGCACGTTGCAAAAAAAGGGATTCCATTCTATAGACTAGATAAATAGTGTTAAGTTAGGTGAGGAATTTACGAGGCAAACTCCCTCTCCAACTGCAATAATTATTGAGCGGATGACGATATGACACCTTAATGCCAGATCGACAAGTATTGCCATTTGCTATTATACATTGTTGAATGGGACGGTTAAGAGAGACGTGTGAGCAGCTATTATGTACCTGTTACCTACCTGCCTTGCAAAAAAAGATATAAAAAAGGGTGGCCTTGGCATTGACAATGAAATGTGGAAATGACAACAGTGTACCGGCAAAAATGTAGGTCTAAAAGTGCACCTCTCTCTAAATAATAGTAAGTGACACGCGATTGGAATTCTACTGGAATGATGAATTATCTTTGACTGTCTTCCCCTACTCAAATAATTTGTCAGAGGTAATTAAAGGTGACTGGAATGAGCTGATATCTCATCGTATTTTAGAATAAAGGTTAGAAGTTCATTTTGTGGTAGGTTAAACTAACAAAACGTGCGTGGAGTGTGGACAAAGTAAGCGTGGTTATAGAAGTTAATAGCAGTCGCGTGGAAGGACGTCCGCAACTTAGACAATAACATCATGTTTATTTTTGTAGTCCAGTTGATAGAACAAATTCCAGAAAATTATCCACTCAATCATTAGCGATTTCTTGGAGCTTGTCAACTTGTACAAATTTATTAAGGAAAAATTTTAGCACAAGTAAAAATTTTTTTCATGCGTACAATAGAAGTCTAGAACATTCGGTAGACTTTTTTATCACTAGAAGCAGCGAACATAGTTTGGTATGGGAGAGGAGTTAAAGATGTGGCACAAATGTAAATTTTTGGTATGCACTGCAAGTCTCTAAAATGGTCCATTCTTATCAGTGGACAAAGTAAGCGTGGTTATAGAAGTTAATAGCAGTCGCGTGGAAGGACGTCCGCAACTTAGACAATAACATCATGTTTATTTTTGTAGTCCAGTTGGTAGAACAAATTCCAGAAAATTATCCACTCAATCATTAGCGATTTCTTGGAGCTTGTCAACTTGTACAAATTTATTGAGGAAAAATTTAGCACAAGTAAAAAATTTTTTTCATGCGTACAATAGAAGTCTAGAACATTTGTAGACTTTTTTATCATTAAGGAGTAGCGAACATAGTTTGGCATGGGAGAGGAGTTAAAGATGTGGCACAAATGTAAATTTTTGGTATGCACTGCAAGTCTCTAAAATGGTCCATTCTTATCTCTAACATGGATGGAGCCTAAAGAGACGGATCATTGAACCGGCAAGAAAAGTGCGGTAGTGCCTAAGACTCTTTAACAAAGTTTTGTAAAAAGTTTTTGTACAGAATCCACTATCCCGCATCTCTTATTTAATACGGATGAAAAAGTCTTTTTAAAACTTTTCGACGTGAATCAAACAAGAATTTCGTTTTGCCAGGATATAACTCATAATAATGCGGGTAGAATTTGGAATGAGTTGGAAAAGGGAAGACAGCTAAAGACAATACGAGAGGTTAGTTTGTATTGAATGGAGTGGAGGGAGGAGGTTGGGCAAAGCTTTCCGAAAATTTTTGGACTGGTTTCACAATGTATGAATGAACTCATTTAAACTTTAGAAAATCAAAAAATCAGTGGAAAATAGCTACTGAATTTGTTTCCTTTTTTCTTTCTAAATCCAATTCCCGTGCAAATTGCAGATTTTCTGACTGAGTTTTCATACTTGACAATATAATTTCATGTGTGGCAGCTCAGGTAAAAAAAAGTTTTGCTCCTTGAGTAGGAGGAAGTAGGTAGAATGAAATGTAAATATGGTAGGTACATATATTGGATTTCGTTTAGTGTTCGCGGTCGTGGCCCTGTCTCCATTTTTCAAAAAGGCTAAAAGAAGACTGCCATAAATCAACCTTATTCCGTTTCATTTTAGAATACCCGGGTTTCCCTCATTCCCTCATAATGCTAAACATGGATCTGAACTTCCGATCTTTTTCAGACCTGGGTACGGGTACTGGCACTGGGCTTTCTATTCCATTAACATAGTGACCCAAGTACACTTAAAAATGAATTTGGGTACAAGGAGAAAGTTCCACAGACTGGGAACCAACTTCAGCTTTTTAGACAAAAGTGGAGAAAAAAAGTAGTTCAGGGAAGCTAACCCAATACAAAAGCTTCAGCTAAAGCTATAGGCAGAATAGCACTGTACAGAAGACCGAAATTTTTGCTGCTACATTGACAAAATGTTTAATCATTTAATATGTATTCGTATATGTAAATAGAAGAGCGAGTTTGAATGGAGAGAAGATGAACTTGGCTCTTTGTGTGCATTAAAACTTGGAAGTAAGTTTTAAATAATGGAACCGCAGCAGTCAGCGTGAAATGGAGTTTTCCAATAAAGTAGGGAAAGGGAGATGCCTCCACGCTGAGGTGGAGTGGGGGAGATTGTACAAGAAAAACTATTTTATTTGATCCATGGCTATGACTATGGTTGATGGTATCCATCTCACGTCTACATCTATCATTCATGGAGCAACTTTTTTTTGTTAGAAGCGTAACAAAAAACTAAATAGGCCTGTACGTAATATTGCACTTACGATTAGACATGTGAATTTAAAACTTTTTCTCAAGATGAATTTAATGAGGGTTATGCCGATGCTTCAAGTGGATTGTAATTGACACTGGGGCAGGCTAGAAAGCTCATCGAAATCAGTATAATGTGAAGGATTGTCTTTTTTAAATCATTAACTGAAATGTCCCAGACTATTTTACCCTTCCATCACTGCAAGGCGATTAAGTCAGTCGCTAAATGAGTCCTTTCTCGTTTGTGTTGCGCAAAACAAGTTTCATTGCCACATTTTAGTAGTTCAGCAGTTTTAACTTTTTACTGAAGAGGAAAGTTTTCGCTGGAGTGGTTCGCAATAAATAGTTTCTCTTTGCAATCGACAAGGACATGTACAAGTGGCTTAGTTAGCAAAGCAAAGCAGCTCAACTCAACGCTGCAACATGTACCAATTTGCGATATACTCTGGTAAACTTATGCAATAAAGTACTTATCGTTAGTTACTTCAAATATTACTTTCAACACATCCATGCTACTTTTTTGTTTCCTCTGAAAATAAAATTTGTCACATTGTTAATTACTGGGCAGTGTGGAGTGCATCTAAAAAGCAAAATTTTTTAGCTTAAATTATTCAGACAGTTCAAGGATAAAATGCACATACACAGTATTTTGTTGAAATCAGATTAGGTATGCAAAAAAAAGAAATCAGTCAAAGAAGCTTTCAACACTTGATTCTCATGATTTTGTCTTTATAATAGAGTTTTTTGTTTCAAATCCAAAAGCTAGAAAATTATGCTAAATGGCCGGAACAGTGTAAAGATGCATTATACAGTTGCACAATAGCGATTGCACAACATTTGAAACGTGCACGACTGAAACAGAAAAAAATCAAAAATGCACATAAAAGAAAAATCTCTTGTCTGTCAGCACAAAATATTAAATGTATTACGTCGGTATTGCCATTGAATTTGTTATTTCTGAGCTTAAAACGGCTTCAAATATGTTTGATTAATGCCATTTCATCATGAATCCAATGCAATATGAGGTAAAGTTCGCTTTTCTGACTATCTTTTCCTCTTTATTTTGTAGATCATGGGTGGTGTTACAAGGACCCTAACTGTGGTAAGCAAATGTCACAAGCTGAAGCAGAAAAAATGACTAAATAATACAATTTCCCGTTTCCTACACTCTTTTAATTTGATTATAGAGCCCAAGAACTGGGCAGGTGAGTGTGCCACAGGAAAACAGCAGTCTCCAATAGATTTCAATGAGAAGAACACGAAGTTGTACTCCGAGCAACTTCGTCTCCGATTTAACAGGCAGTATTTGGATGTTGTGAGAAGATTTTATATAAAGAACAATGGACATACAAGTATGGCCCGCTAACTGAAATAATTTACAATGTGGGGATTTAAATGAAGTGGTGCCGCTAACGATATAAACTACTCTTATGATTGATTTTAGTTCAAGTACAGCTTGGCGAAAGTCTTACTTCTGATCTTGTATTTGATGGAGATTACTTGAAAGGTTCCTACAAATTCAGTCAACTTCACTTTCATTGGGGTTCTCATCAGGATGTCGGTTCCGAGCATACTGTAAATAACAACGGGTACGGAGTTTATAGCGCAAAATATAATTTTGGTGTGATATAAATAACCAATTCTCTAATGCAAACTGCAAATTTTCAGATATGTTGCTGAGCTCCATTTAGTGCACTACAGTACCGAATACAACTCCTTGACGGATGCAGTAGCAAGCAAAAATCGACGAGGTCTTGCAGTACTGGGAGTCTTCTTTGAAGTAAAAATTATTTTTCGTATCCTTTATAAAATGAGTAAAATTAATGCTTGATACAAAATTAATTAATGCGTTATAATTTGCAGGTATCGGACGAGACAAATTTCGCCCTGCAGCCAATTGTGGAAGCAATTTCAAAAGTAGATAATCCAACTGGCGACCTCGTCACGGTTAATTCTGCTCTCAACGTTTCAGCTTTGTTACCTGATGATTTAAGCTTGTGGAGGTACTACGGCTCTCTAACAACTCCGTCGTGTAACGAAGTCGTCCATTGGACAGTTTTCAAGAAGCCAGTGCCAATTTCCAGAACTCAGGTACTTTTTAAAATAAAAATAGTTTTTTAGTGAGTGGTGCAACTTGCGAATGAGCTTGATTATAATCAATTATTTTTTATCCACAGTGGCATGCATTTTTGGCTTCAAAAACCGCGGATGATGCCCATCTCGAAGATAACAACAGACCAACCCAGCCCATGATCAACAGAAAGGCAAACTTCTTCCCGAACGTGATCCGAGAGCAAATGCCAAGACCCGGCGAGCCAGAAAGCCACCCTCTAATTGCCGACACCTTCTTTGAAAAGGCACAGAAAGACATCAACAGCAAAACTGTTGCCACTGAAGAGTCAGAAAAGCCAGATAACAACGGTGCCAACTCTGGCTACGGAGGCTTAATCAACTCAGCCATCACTGGATTTCTTCTGCTATCTGTTATCCTTCAGGTTTTACTGTCATCGATATTAAAATGTCTATAAAGCCTCAACAAGTTGTTATAAAAATCGCATGTTATAATGAACGCCAAAAAAAATTTAATGCATTTAGCTCTAAGCACTATACTGTTGGCATTTTCGTTGTTCGATTGTCACATAAAACTAAATTGGCAACAAAACTGGAACCGATTTTTTTATGTGTCCATCAAAAAATAATCTACAAATCAAGTGAAGTTACCAAAGGAAAGGGGTAATGAAAATGCCATGTTCCGCCAAAAAATATATGTTAAAGAAAACTTTAAGCCAGAAGCTCTTTCGAAACACTTTAAGCTAATGTAAAAGCCAAAAAATGGTAGCGTTTCAAAATGTTATTGTTAAGTAGGTGTAAGTGTAAATAAGATAAATGTACATAAGTTAGTTTTTGCTGTTTTTGCTGTAGATTGTATTTCTCTAGTCTTCAGTCTTTAAAGCAAAACAAATACCTATCTTGTAAGCCTAAACCCTGAACTTAGAGCAAAGCAGGTGTGAAGTTTAGGATTTTATGTAACCACTACGTCATCACGTAGCCCTAAAAACATTTAAAATTTACGTGTGCTGGTATAACCAATTTTATGTAAGTTTATTTAGTCAATGATGATGTAAACCGTTTTCCCTTTGTTGACTGTTTCCCTTACTCCTTCACAACTGAATTGTTTTGAAATATGCTATGAGCTATACCAGAAAAAAAACTTTCGCTTGTTATATTTCCTATGTACTTTTTACATGTTGAAATCAAAATGACTTTTGTGCTGAAAATTGGAGTCAGTTATTGAGCTAGCTTAGGATAATGTGATGGTTTATTGAGTAAATCACTTTGCTTTTTGAAATAGACTTTTTCCTAGGAATTTTAAGAAAACATTCCTGTTTCTAATCTCCGCTTGCACAGGAAGCGGACTAAGAAAAAAAATGCAAATTTTTAAGAAAAAAAATATTTATTTTGGGATAGAATATGAAAAGAAAGTCTTGAAATGAGCTGAGTTGTTGCAGGTCTGGATGGCAGTGAGGACTCTAAAGTTAATTAGCGTTACCTGATTTACCTGTGTGCGCTAAATGCTTGCACATGGGAAAGTAATAGTGTTACCTGAAAGTGTTTTAAATTGGTGACCTGAGAGCAACAGAACGAGTTAGAATTTGGTTGTGCGAGAAAAAATCGCTACAACCGAAAAACTACAAAATGTACCTTTTGACGTAGTTAATGAGTGTAAGTAAACAGAGTTGGAACTGGGACGGTATTGTTGATGAGTTGCAGCTTTGTTGTTAAATAACTGTGTAGAGAGCGGAGTTTTTGCGTAGAAGTATGTAGCTGTATGCTTTATAATTATCAAAATATTTGACGATATCCTAGGTACACACAGATTGATTGGAAATATTTGACAATTTAAAAGTACAGGTTGTGTAGCTAATCAATGTAAATCTAGTCAATAATATTTAAAAAATGTTGTGAAATTGAGCGACCCATATTTATCGACGTTTTTAGAGCAGCCTGTTGTGGAAAGTGAAATTCAGTGTAATAAAGTGTGAAAAATATACATCCATAAACAAACCGATATTTTAGCATCACTTTATTTTTAATTAATTGCTAAAAACATTATCTTGCATATTGTCAACCATGTTATGAGACTAATTTTTCTTCAAATTGTGCAATGCAAAAATTTGCAATGACCTAGTTATTCAAGGGGCTACTTGAGACAAATGCTAAAATATTCACTGGACATTTATTTTAGGTTATTTGTACCTGATTTGAGACTGAGAATTAGCATCCTCAAGACTTTGATACCATATCCACTTGCATGGACTCACGGCTGGACTATTTTTGTACCAAGAGTATTCATACGGATTAATGTGAGTTGGGCAGGCGTAGTAATATCCGGTGTATTTTATGGCGTACAGATCTCTAGGAACGTGGGGAAGTGGTGCTTGAACGGTGACCGGATGGTAGACAGCGAACCGATGAGGAATGTCCAGTTCATTGGGGAGAGGCAAATCACAGTCGCAGTTCATCCACTGCTCCGGGTCGAAAAATGGAATGAGGCGCTCCCTGGACCCGTCGTACACTATATAGTCTTCCTGAAATGCACATAAAATTGGCATGTTGGATGTCCCTCTTGCAAATGCTTACCTACATATTTAACCAATGTAACCTTTGACTTACCGAAATGAAAAAGTATTGCCTTTGCAGGCCTGCTCCAGGAAGCACAGGTCCTTTCTCGTATACATTATGAAATTCTCCTTCAGAACGGAATGAAAAGCGCTTGCTTATGGCGGGATCAGAGTTCTAGCGTTAATTTTAAATACAAAAGTAAGATGAAATCACAAAGTAAAAAAGGCGGGAACGCGGCTATGCTGGCTTGAATGTTTTAATTTTGAACTAACCTCTTTTCCAGAAACAGCAACTCGTAAATAATTATCAGAACCAGATGTCGAATTCGATAACTGTAGGCCAATGGCAGTTTGAACTACCAGCAGGAAAATAGTGACATGCACTGCTAGTTGCATTTTAATAATAATTAAATCTAATGTGAAATTTTCTTTTACTTTTATAAATGAAATGGGAGTAGTGCAATTCGTTGTTGTTGTGTTCTTCACCTTTCACGAGAAACTGACCTTAAAAAGTATTCTCCAGAAAAATACAATCATTTTTTCCGAGAGCAATAAAGATGAATTAGGTATGTTAGTGTGACTAGGTCATGGTTTCTGGTTTCATTTTTTAAGCCCACGCTGGGCAAAAATTACCCTGGCTGATTCTTTGAGGTACTCGTTTCGTTTAGGACACTTACTTTCAATTATTTGTTTCATTGTCCCCTGAAAAAAGGAATATTCTCTGATATCATTCTTCCTGCATGTAAGGCATGTAAGGTAAGACCTGCATGCAGACTAAAAAAGCAAAGAGTCTTTATATTTGAGAGAATCTTTTAGTTTCTTTGAATTTTGTTTCATCCATCGTAGTCCGAACTGCTTTCGCTCTTAAAAACTTGCTTTTGTACTACAGCAAACAACGGAAGAAGGCAGGTTGCACAATCGAGCTTTTTCCAGGTTTTTATTCACAATACAAAAGATGTTTCTTTGTAATTCTTGTCTCTTGCTAGTTCAGGTAGACTTGTTTTTGGGGTTTAAAGGGTCAAGGACAAATTTATATTGCTCAATGAAGCAATATAAAAAGCAGTGGTTGTAAACAAAGGTGAGTTGAAATGAAATGTTTAAGTAAGGTCCATCCTCGGATTTAGTGCCCTATTTCAAGGGACGGCCAGATGAAAAAGATAGCTCTAGGTAGTCCAATAGAAACATTGGTTTAGATTTATGAGCAAAATTAGTCAGATTCTGTGAATGTGGGAATGGGAAGAGCACGTGATGTTCCAATTCAAGTAAGCATCATTTACCTAATATTTAGGTATAGGTATTCTAATCCGCATGGGGAATTATTACAGCTACGAAAAAATTAACAGCACGTTTGTACATTAGGTTATGCTAAATGACTTCGGGATTTTCAGAAGTGTTTATGCCGTAGCGGTAAGAGTTTTTCGTAATAAATCGATCCAGATCACTAATTTCAGCCTTCACGGGGAACCGGCATGTCATTTCTAGCAAGTGACTCATATCAGACCGTCATTAATGCTCTTGAAATTTGCAAAATACCAAATCAGCACTTGAACTGATTGACAGTCAGTCAGTAATGGATACATTGTGATGGCCTAGGACACGCGGTGATTAGTTTGGCCATCCAAATTTAGATAGACCTTTGATGTAAATTTCAGAACTAGACTTGATGATTTACGATTTACCAAACTGTAAAATGGGAGCAATTCATATTAAATTAAGGTTACATTTTTATATAGGCTTTTCTATTAAAAATATTAATTTGCTTGCACAATTCTCAATTCTCAACACCTGTTTAACAGAAAAAAGGTAACGAAAAAGTGGAAAACAAAAATTGTGCAAATTGATAACGGGATTGTATTTTTAATCATTTGATCTCTGATACTTGTGGTTTGAGTAAAAGTCTTATGATGTTAATGACTCAACGCAGGAATAATTATTTTTCCTATAAAAAGAAAGCTCATACCAATCATTAGTCACCACTTCACTTTTGCACCAGCTTCAGTCCATAATTTCACCAAGATGGTTTCAAAAATATTTATAGTTGCTGTTTTTACAGCAATTACTGTAGGAGGCGTGTTTTCCACTAACGATTATTTTCAAGGAATCGAAAGGCTTTCTTTACATGCAGATAGATCAACGAATATCTGGACTGCCTATGGAGTAAATTCTACTGGAACAGGTAGTCTTTTTAAAAAACGATAAACTCCGTAATTTCCTCCGGGCAGCTTTCACAATCCTATCATTTTCCAACTTCTGCAGAAATAAGTGTGCCGGCGACTGTTCCTGGTGGCATTTACTCTGACCTGGAAGACAATGGAGTTCTCGAATCTCCAATTTATCATGAGTACAATGACATGGAAAATAGATGGGTCGGGCGCACTAACTGGACATTCAGCAGAACCTTTACCGGTATAAATATAATTACCTAAAACCTTTCTTGCATTATAATCTCGCCCTCGTCCCTTAAAAAGAAAGGCCATTAAATGGGCTTATTTCCTATTTCCAGTGTCAAACCAGCTATTGCAAAAGGAAGAAGTGGTGTTGGTGTGCGAAGGTCTGGATACAGTAAGCGAAGTTTTCGTAAACGAAGTATCCGTTGGAAAAAGCGAGAACATGTTTGTTCGCTACAACTTTAATATTAAAGATGCACTGAAGGTACTTATAAGCAGTCTAAATCACTTACTTAACTTAAAATTAGCTAATACTTTTAATAATATTATTAGCTAATGAATGTTCATTCATCGAATTTATTCCAGGTGGGAGAGAATACTATCAAAGTGGCCTTTGTCGCTCCTGTCATTTATGCGGAAACTGAGTACTATAGACATATTGAAGAACAAGGATACGACATTCCTCCAGATAATAGAACATTCATGTCTCCTCAGGCAGAAGACAGAGTACAAATGATGAGGAAAATGCAATCTTCCTTTTCATGGGATTGGGGTAAATTGAGAAATAATATTTTTATTAACAAAAGGAAGAAGTAATTATCAGAGGAATGGCGACATAAGATAATGTAATTTTGATTTTTTGCAGGTCCATCTTACCCTAGTTCCGGAATATGGTAAATATAAATGCATTAATATTTGCTTGAGTATTTCAAACCTTTTCATGTTGTTGGTTGTAGTTTAGTTAGTGTATTTGCTCATTTCCAACTATTAAATTGGAATTAATATGTGCTAAATTAGGAAGGACATTTTCATCGAAGGCTATTCCAGAGCAATTATTCGGGATGTCATGATTTTCACAAAACCCACGCCTGCAGTACCCACCGAAACCGAAGAGACAGAGTGGGAGGTCACAGTCAGAGTCTACTACGACTCAGTCACAGTTGCTACAGCATATATCCAAGCTGAACTGGTTCTGGCAAATTACAGTCTTGGCACTGGACTGCATGCCCCGCTGAAAATCGGAAAGGGAAATAGTGTGGATCTCACCTTAACCGAAAAAGTAAATTACTGTTTTCAATATTACATGGAAATATTACATTTCTGGTAGTCGCTAAATGTAATATCCAGTCCTTCCCACTTTAAAATATATTAAAACGGTTAATATTACAGTCACAGTTGCTACAGCATATATCCAAGCTGAACTGGTTCTGGCAAATTACAGTCTCGGCACTGGACTGCATGCCCCGCTGAAAATCGGAAAAGGAAATAGTGTGGATCTCACCTTAACTGAGAAGGTAAATTACTGTTCTTAATATTACATAGAAATATTACATTTCTGGTAGTCGCTAAATGTAATATCCAGTCCTTCCCACTTTAAAATATATTAAAACGGTTAATATTTCTGAATCATTCAGGGAAATGAAATCAAACTATGGTGGCCAAATGGGTATGGAGAGCAGAATTTGCACGTATACAATGTGTCCCTCACCACTGGAAGTGGGTTCGAAACAGAATACAGCTCAAGAAAGCTAAAAAGTGGTTTCAGAACTGTAGAGCTAGTGGAAGACCTTGTAGACCCTCAGGACGCAGAGAAAGGTGCCAACTTAACTGCTAAAAGCAACAGACTACAAAAAGATCTCAAGAAATCTAACACAAATTTGACCCATACTTTTTTCAGGAAGAGAGTTTTATTTCCGCGTGAATGGAGTAAAGATATACTCCAAAGGATCCAACGCCATTCCCCTCCATGTACTGCCAGAGAGAGTTACTGAGAACCAACTAGAGTGGCTCCTTCGTTCCGCTAAGAAAACACACCAGAATATGATCCGTGTATGGGGCGGTGGGGTGTACGAGAGCGAAAGATTTTTTGACGTAAATTAATATTCTGCCTTTTATAACCGTAAACTTAGGATTACGCACAAATAATCTATTTCAAAGGACTTCAAATTTTTAATTGAATTTTATTGAAATTGTAGTGGGCCGACGAGTATTTTCCTGGTATGGGACTTTTTGGGAACCAGCAAAAATTTCACGCTTTACTACAATGATTACGTCACCCTGTACGCTGACACACTTAAAGTTCTAACGGAAAAGCTAGACCCATCAAGAACGTACCTCATCTCAAGTCCGACCAATGGACTTGAGTCAGAGAGAAGTGGCTGGGTTCATCTTAACCCACTCTCTCCGAAATATGGAGATAGTAGGAACAAAATTACATTCTTATTACAAAATACTGAAATTTTGCCTAATCTAACCGGAATTGGACATTAAACTTTGCAATTTCATTTTTTCAGTTCACTGGTACAATTATCAGGCCGACAATTGGGATATTAACAATTATCTGAGACCAAGATTTGCATCAGAATATGGATTTAATTCTTATCCTCATTACGAAACTTTAGCCGAGAGAGCTGATGACATAACTAAATGGACATTTGATTCGCCACAGTTAGCCCACAGGCAACGCCATGGAGGAGCAAATGATCAATTTAAAAATATGATTCAACAACATTTTCCTTATCCGACCGAGTACAATTCACCGGAAGCTCTCCCGTACATGCTTTACCTCGTAGAATTGACTCAAATCATGGGGCAAAAGATTCAAGTCGAGTTGTACCGGCGGTACGTTGATAAGATGAACGAGGAAGGAATCGGCCACAATATGGGTGCACTGTACTGGCAGCTGAACGATATTTGGGAAGGTGCTTCATGGGGTTCAGTTGGTACGCACAACTTATTACCTTCCAGTAAAAAAACAGAACTAGTAAAGTAAAATATTATATGTAAATAATTTTGAATTCTCAGAGGTCAACGGCCGCTGGAAGTTGCAGATGTACTACACACAGAAATTCTTCGCACCAGTACTTGCTTCCCCTTATCGAGATAATAATGGGGATGTAATAGTAGAGCTGGTCTCCGACCTACCCAACCAGAATGTTACCGGACAACTTCGTGTCCAAGTATTTAAGCTCACCAGCATGACTCCAGTCTTCGATGAGGAAACGACTGCTTCTACAGTATGCTAATTTGAAAATTATTTTAATCATGGGTGTTTGGCTGACTACATATTTTTTCAAAGATGTTCTCATACCGTTATATCTACATAATTATACGTACATTTTTCAGGGATTTTTGAGGGCACCGGAAGTATTCAGAATTGAAAACTCTGTACTGGAAAATCTGGGATGTGCAAGTGCCGCCAATGAAACCAGTTCGGATACTTGTGTTGTGTACCTAACTTACTCTGGGTATCCGGACAACTTCCTTTTCCTTCAGTACCCGAAGAATAAGCAGTCCCTTAAGGACCCTAATCTCATGGTTAGTCTGAAATACTATTTTACCATTGTGCAGTGGAAAAATTAAAACTCGTAATTTCTCTATTCAACTAAATTATATGTATGTTGACAGATCGAAAATGTGCAAGGATCTCAAGATGGGCATGAAATCAGTTTCACTCTAACTACCAAAGAAGTTGCCCCATTCGTATACCTAAATGTCAGAGGTGAATATCACGGATACTTCAGCGATAACGGCTTTCTTCAGACTACTACTGATAAACAGCTAACGTTTTACTCCGAAGAGGGCATTACTCCTCAACAATTTCTCAGTCGAGTAGAATTTTGGTCTCTCTTTGAGGCGGCTGCAATTCCTTAGTCACTAATCATTAAATTTAAAAATTATGTTCTTTTAAAAATTCCTTTAAAGATGTGATGTACTTACTGTTGACAATTGATGATCGATGAAAGTAAATCAAGTCAAATAGTTAATTTCTTACTATCTTAGCCGATTTGTACACTATATCATACTAACACATTAATTTAGGACAGGAGAACGTCTTCAATGGATATTCTCTTCTAGGAGGCTAACACTTAGCCTGTTTTATTTATCTAACCAAAGAGCTGCCAAGTTTTCTTGAAGCGTCGATTAATTCTTAGAGTGGAATACAATTCAGAACTACTTTGCAGAATGTCTGTGTGGTGTTGTAAAACATTTCTCATCCTTATTATGCTCTCTTGTTGGTTCTCCATTTTCCTTCGATGATCTGTCATTTCTATTCTCATTACGGGCGACTGATCAAATTTAATGAGAAATGTGAGCACACCTATGAAGGCGGCCAGTGTCGCTTCTCCATCTGACCAAAAGTTGAGAGCGATATCCATTAGATTTGGTAACTTCAAGAAGAGGAACAGTGCCTGATAAGGCTTCAACTTCAGATGGCAGAGCTTAACAGATTTTAGGGTTTGTGGAAGAAGCGAAGTTCCAGCCACAGAAGCAGAAGGAAGTCCTCGTGATTCCATTTCCTCACATTGAATTTCTATATTTTCCAAGCGTTTAAATTTTTGGAGCAGTCCCAGATCTACAGGAAGTGTTCTGATCCCGTTGTCAATGATGGAGGGTGCAACTCCAGTGACCATTATATTTCGGAGACCTCCTGAACAGTTATTTAATGTCATTGCTAGACTATTCCAAGCCTGGCCTACTGCATCTAGGTGTAACGTTTGGAGGGAATTTTGAGTGTTTACCAAAGGATGCCAATACTCGCTCCTTGAATTCAGTTTAATTCTTACGTCTTCCAACATGAATCCGTCACTGCTCTCTCCTTCCCTGCTTAATTGTTCCTCGACCCAATCCACATTTTCAGTTGTATTAGCTCGCAGGTGTCCTAAATTAGGAGCCATTAGCTGCATAAGCTGAACTCTAATTCGCTTGAGGGACTTTCGGTTTTTAATAATGAATGCTGACACCAATCTGTGATACTCGTCAGCTTTCTCCTCGAAAAAGTTAGATGCCCCAAATATAAAGCTGGTAAGAGTTGGGCAGATGATGTTTTCCAATATGCAGTGAATACTCTTTAAAAGTAAAACTTGGTCTTCATCCGTCCCACGAAATGAATCCGAGTAAATCTCCAAAAGCTTCAAGCTAGACACGGCACACCGCTTCAATTCAAAATTTTGAAGAAGCTGATCATCGGGTAGATGGAAGTTGAAAATTAATTTCGTCAAGTTGGCCGCAATTTGAAGGAGAAATCTTAAATTTCTTTTACTAATAGGTCCAGATATTACTACAGTTTTGAGCAGGTGGGGTAATGGGAAGAAGTCGGTGTACACGTGTTCTTCCTGGAGAAAGTGTTCCACGATCAGCTTCTCTATTCCAAGTGTTTCCAGCGGTTTCTCGTAGTCAAGTCTTCCGTCGTGTATTCGCAGAACAACGCCATGATTGGATTCCACATCGTTCTTTAGTGCTCGAGATGTCAGTCGCAGGGACAGCACGTCTTCCGGCCCAATACGATTGTAGATGTTACCTCTGACCTTTTTGGATATGTACGTGAATTAGTGACGCCTATGATGACTGATGATTTTAAAATGCAATGATATTTATAAATAGGCTCATAGAATGGCCTAGGTTGAATTCACAAGATGCTTACTTGCATCGGAAGTTCCAGTAGCCATGGTCCACGACGGCTATCTGCATATTCCGATCTAATATCTTCCAACAAATGCGAATTCCAGTCACTTTCTTCAGCCAAAGAAACAGAAGAGGGATATTCCTTGGCCACAAAACAGGATATTACGCTCTTAGTTAATGGAAGTGGAGGCGGAATCGGGGTGATTTCAGAATTTTTTATAGTGGAAGAAGAGGACGTTTTCGAGTTTTTGTTTTTCCCAAATCCAACATGTAAGACTTTTCTCAGAAAATGCTTCCATAACTCTCGTACCCTCACAATACAAGATTTAGAGCGTTTCCTTGTAACTTCAGGCTTTGATCTGTGTTTTGACATTGCTGTTAGCCGTGCATAAATGAGGTGTTAAAAAGCATGCGCGTACGGAAGTGTACAGTACGAAATTGAGGAATGAGATTCAGTTGTACGTATAAGTAAATATTCGACAACGAATACGTAGCAAGGCAACTGCAAAGTTTAAAAAAACTTCGCAACTTCTCGTTGTTGCGGCATTCAGTTTACTGTTAGCTCGTGAACCGCGCTGTTATAGATCACCCAACGTTTTACACGGAAAAAGCTTGATTCCAATTCCAGATAAAACAGAGCAAAGAATTTACTGGTTACAGGAAAGTGCACTTCATTTGCACATTTTCTCTTTCATTGCACGTTAATAATTTTATGTATACAAAATATTTACATGTATATTTACAAAACACTTACATTTATCAATAGGCACCACAGGTGCAGG
>JAHZND010000396.1:0-18509 GCA_027744115.1 Acrocyrtus sp. NNG-2020
TGATTAATTGATGATCCAATTAATTTTTTGTCTACTTTTTCCTAGTTGT
This sequence comes from Acrocyrtus sp. NNG-2020, assembly GCA_027744115.1. NCBI lineage: Eukaryota > Metazoa > Arthropoda > Collembola > Entomobryomorpha > Entomobryidae > Acrocyrtus > Acrocyrtus sp. NNG-2020. The sequence goes on from JAHZND010000396.1 coordinate 50, forward strand.
GTTCAGAAACACAACAAAAGCAATTTTTTTTGCTTGAGATGAATGTAGACCAAAAATGCAAATGTGTGCTGATGGAGCATAGAGGAAAAAAGTGGTGCAAAATTTTGAGGTTTTTGTAGCTGACGCTTTACAAAAAATTGCTCTTTTGTAAGCCTTCTTGCAGTCTAGTCATATCTACCACAATCTTTGCACAACAAAGAGAAATTGGGAAGAAGGGGCTTTCAACATTCAAGTGGTACAAATCTCCTTTATTCCGTTGTCAGTTTAAAATGATAAAAAAACCTGGTTGGATTCGATTTGAGTTTTAAGAGCTAATTGATTCCTATCAGGATTTAAGGCTGTTTCATGTCCTCCGATAAAAATCAATTTTTCAACAGTGTAAAAGAGAAAAAGTCATTTGTATGAAAGTGATTCTACTTCCTCATCTACTTTTTCAAAAAAAATATGCATATAGTCAGCCAAGGTAATTAAACTTTATTTATATTGGTAGTAACCATAAGCTCAAGTGGGATTTGAGAGAGCGGCAAAAGCATATAGGTAGCTGTAGCCGGATGGATATGATTATATGACGAGCATGAAGATGTATATAGGGAAATCATAATGACTACAAAAATGTTTATTGCACCAGAAAATAAATATACATTTTTCCTCTTACAATTTACTTGTCCAATTTCCTAATCATCTTATTTTTATTGCTTATTTTTAAAGACAAGTTTTACTTTGCAAAAGGTCAGAAGCACTTTTAGGAAAATATAATAATGAATCGCTTCAATTTCGCTGAGGTTAAGCACGGGCAACAACTAACAGATGAATTTATTTCTTCCTGTGTGTACTTTTGGCCCACTCTTTCCTCTCTGCATTTTTGCAGTGCAGTGCATTAGTGCAACAAGGGCAATAAAAAAATCTGTTGAAGGTTTCATATCGGAACGTGCATCTTGTGAAAACTGGATAGATTATTGGCTTGCAAACAAGGATTTCTCACAATGGGATGGGTTGAGAGGATGATGTACTCTCGCGGTTTCACTTCAGAGTGCACACTTTTCTCTAGGAAGTTTGTTGTGTGGGTGACAGTGACAAGAGTGATCTCAAGATCACATCCTTTCCCTATCGGCCTCCTCATGACATGATGAACTGATTGTCCTTCTTTTTATGCTTTCGCTTCAGCATGCTACAGCAACAACCACCTTTTCAGCTTGGTACCACATTTTTAGCAAACTGCAAAAGGGAAATAAATGCAATCCCTACTTTATTTCTGTGATATGCGAGGAGGAAGAAGAAAATGATGTTTTACAAAAAGAAAAATGAGTTTCCTTGTCAAATGACATGTTAAAAGAAAACTGACCCTCTTTCTCAGTCTCATCGTCAGAAAGATAATTTAGAGTGCAATTAAACGATGACTTTTGTAACCAATACAACTAATGAGGCTGGTTTCGTATGAGCTTTACTAAAGTAACATTTTACAACTCAGTACCCCTTTGCCACCTCTTTTACGATGACATGGACGAGCAAAAAACGGGCAGGAGAAATTTCCACTTCCTTCCTTCCACACCTTCAACCTTAGCACTTGAGCGATTTACGGTTTCTCTTATTCATTAAATATTTTGGAGATATGTGGCCATAAAAGCAATTGTCAGCTAATCCCAACATAAGCAGTGATTTGTTGCTCATTTGAAGGAGAAACCACAGAAAAATTAAAGCAGAGAAGAGAGCACCAAAAATAAAAAGAAATCCAGAAGGGATTTATTAAAGCACTAATAATACCTCCGCCGAGGGTTGTAAAAGTTTGTTACTAACTTGCCCAGCACAAATCAATCTTGAATTCTTTTTAGTAAGGAGGATAATTTTTTGACAAAATGAATTAGGCCCAAAAAAAGTTGCAAAACTACCCGAAACAAAAATAAGTATGTGAAGGGGTAGCACATTTTAAAAGTTTTTATTTTGACGCAGACAGCAAATCTCCTTCATTATCAGTAGGGCGAAGAAGAGCTTTTTAAAACGAGCAAAGAAAAAAGCCACAAAGGAGAAAGGATAAAAATGATCTTTTATGAGTTTTTTTCTACAAACTTATATTTTTAACTAGAATACTGCACAGTTAAAAAAAATTGCGAGGGAGAGATATTAATCATTGATTGTCCAATTCATTGTTCTCTTAGTAAGAAAAGAGGTTCACCGGTTCATTAAATATCAGCTGAGAGACATAAAGAAAACCATTTTCGTTTTCCCTTTTTTTCTTAAAAAACAATGTGATTAAATTAAGATTAGTGATTGAGCACCGTGGCACCACTTGAGACAGATTTGACTAGGGAATGTAAAAGAGCATGCACGGAGTAAGCAATATGTGAAGGGTCATGGTTCAAAAGGAAGGGAAGAGGTGAAATGAATTATATTGCAAAAAAGTTGCAACACAAAAATAAAAATTATTGCATGCTCGCTGCACGTTTTTCCGTGTAAATAAGGGAAATTCTTAAAACGGCCGTGATTATGACTCCTTTGGGGGATTTTTCTTAGCAAAATTTGTTTTGAAACTCTGTGGCCGTGCAAAAAAATGTTCAGCGGGACAACAACATTGCAACTCCCACTTTGCATATGTATGTGCGGTTTCGTAATAAGCCTCACATTTTACAAACTTAACATATTTTATGTGATATTTATAGCTGCTCATGATTACCATCGTAACATGAGAAAATGGCACTTTGTCATTAAAAGAGTGCAGTTATAATAAAAAAAATTGTCACTTCGACAAAATTCAAATATGGAATGGAGGTGGCGATGACAAGTGTGAGGTGATTTTGCAGTAACTTCGTTCTCCTATAAAAAAATTGAGATTTTGTTCATGAAAGGCGTAGGATGATTCACTTTGCCCCGCTTCTTCAGGAGGTGAAACGTAAAGGAAATATTAGAGTGAAATTTATAATGGTGAATGGTGGGATGTGACGGTCTTATGTATGCCTGGATGCATATCGCTCGCTTTTTGCAATAAGGCTTAGACTGCCACTCGTCGTGTTCCGAGCTATGAGCTATATCGTTAGTACTGTGGAACCCCCAAACGCCAAAATAGCGTTGAAGTCTCAATTTGAAGATTTACAGTACATGACGAATAGTTCTCAAGCCGTTCATGTTCGATTCACTGGCACTCTACTTTTGCCACCTTTAAAATTTTCAATTATTTGCGACTGATTTTGGCGAGTTGGCGGATATACGTAGAAACTGGATTTTGCTAATGGTGAATAAATTAAATTGGCACACTGCATTTTATTTAAATTAACATTAGTTACGATATTTGCATTTTTAAAGTGGCATAAGTTGCAGCCTAAAGATAAATACCGCATAACAGAAGTAGTTTTCTGTAGAGTGGCTCCGTAGCCTTGTGGTTAAGGCGTTTGAATGTATATCGCGAGAACGAATATCATGCTGCCAGGAAGTAGGAGAGAAGCGACTTTGCCAAATGGCGTAAGCTACCGCTTGCCGCGTTCCGGGCACGCTTACGCCATGTAAAATCAGAAACTGTGGAACCGGCAAGGGCAACACAAACTCGTAGTAGCGAGCAGATATCAAACGGTCCAGGTTCGATTCCTGGCAGGGCCATAATTTTTGTATGTTGAATTCATTAAAGTGCAATTATAACTGTTGCACTAACTTAATCTCTAATTTTTATCAGATCACCTAAACAAAAATTCTTCAGTTCCAAAAACAGTAGCGACCTAAAAATCCCCGCAAAGGACACCGCCTCTTTGCAGAAAATTGCAGATCAGCAATATCAAAAAAGAAATTATACCAGTGTGTACGTGAGGAAGCTAGAATAAAATAAGTCTACTGACATGGTTTTATAAAAATACTTTTCAATTTAGATTTTTTTTCGAGTGAGCCGGTGTGTGCACGTTCATCTTCCCTCTTCTTGTTTCTAACTAGTGGCAATAACAATAAAAATATTTACGTACAGGTCAATTTACTCTTTTCAAGAATTCCATTCCATTCGACTATTACAACCTCGCTGAGGTATGTATTTTTGTCATTATCTCTGCAGACAGCATATTTTTTTCGAAAACTCTCTCGGTGTGTCCCACTCTCCTCTTATTGAAACATTTTTCTTTTTGTTTTTTTGCTTCTTCCAAAGTGACAAGTAATAAACGTCAAAGTCTGTAGGGGGACGAAAACCTGATTGTTTAGAAGATATTTTTTCAAGATAACTTTGTTTCTGCTTTGCTGCTATTCAGTCGAAGAAAGTTTTTTTTTGGTCATTGAATCATTGATTAGCTTGAAGAAAGGATGGATAACAACAAATCACCTCCTTTTTTTATTTTCAGAGGAACGCATATTTCTGTCTATTAGATTAGTGAAAAAAGAGCCGCAATCGGGCATTTAAAATAGCCACTTCATCACCATCACCTTATCGCTATTTTTTTCTAAGGCTATCATCAAAAAAAGAAAATCTTTTCTACGACGATAGAGACGTACATTTTTATACCACCTACCTGTCACCAGTCAATAGTCGTTTAATTTGCTTCTTGCTATATATCTAGAGCAGTCTAAAATAGACAGGTTATGTTGTGGCTTATAGTAAGTACTTTTAAATAGTAACTAAGCTGACTTTATTAATCATTGTTCTAAAATAAGCTGAACTAGTTTAGCAAAAAATGTAATTTTTTCTCTTTATAGTTTAGCTCTCACAGTGCAAATCGGCCCCACTTAAGAAACTTTTTTTAATGAAGCAGTAAAAATAACCTTTAATTGTGTATTTAGCAATGAAGTGAAAGAGAAGCAAAAATATATAATTTTTATGCGATTTTAAAATGCCACTTTGGCCATACAACTTGGTCCGTTTTTTTCCTGATATTTATCTCTGCAAGATCAACTCCCTTTTTGCCTCTCTTACTTTGCATTTGGATATGGACATGTCTACTTTTGCATCAAAAAAATAATATTATGGATGCAGTTTTATGATCCTGTGACGACGATGAGATGGTGATTGCTGTGCTACGATAAGCATTTTGCGAAAGAGACGCCACACCACCCACCAAAAAATACCTCACAGTTTGTAGCTTGTTCAAGACGTTCAGAAATATACCAAGTAAAATGCTGATACATTTATGAGTGGTGTTCTGGCGATTTGTTTCCTTGTCAAAACACTGGCGATACTGTTTAGAGAAACTGTATATAAATCCGTGAGCACTTCTTTTTGCTGTGGGTGGTGGTTTCAAGCACGTCCGTTATTAGAAAAAGTTTTTTTTCCACTTACTTATTTCTTATTATTGCAGTTAGTCTGAGATGAGTAATAAATGGGAGAAAGATGAGTTCTACAAAAAGGAAAAAGGCAGTCCTTAGGATATTGTTAGAGAACATATCGATTTTCTTGCTGTATTTTTATGACGAATTACTACAATTACCGAAACACCACTTGGGCTGAAAAAGCTCTTGTCGAGATATTATTATTATTTTTTGCAAAAGTCTGCAAGACTTATATGGATTTTGTGGGACATGCCTTTTTGCCAATGCGATAAATCTCTGTTATGGATATTTAACTAGTTAAATTAATATAGTTTTTGTGTTATGCACGATCCGCTCAATATTTCTCTTTTTTTGATTTGGATTACGTGCAAGGTCATTATAGCACTGTAATTTTGACGTTGCGACTGAATGTAGGCAGCGATACGCGGTCGTGTTTATAGGAAGAAAAAAAAGACTGGGAGAAGTTCTCTGTAGGAGTTGGAGTTGGTGGAGGCTGACGTTAAAGATGATATGCGGCAGGCAGTCCACTTCATTTCCATTCTCACCATTTCAATCTCTCTGGATGGACGTAGGGATAGCCTTTTTTTAAAAAAAAAGTGTGCTTGCCTTTAACAGTGTTTTACAGGCAATCAAGCCACATAAAAATTCATTAGTGAGTTAGTAAGCTCAAATTTTCATTTAATTTTGTGGCGCAAATTTACATATTTACTATTATTTTTGCCAAGAATAAAAAAGGTTTTTCCTACAAACTTGGAATTTTAATGGGCTGCCCATTTTCAGTTAGTGAAAACACATTATTTTAGGTATGTCCCTGGTTAACATTTAGCTATTTTCGGAGTTGGTTTTTACGCCATTGGCATTGTAAAAAGCGAGTGGATATTATCGCTTTTAGGCGTCACACCTCCATATTTGGAGTTGCTGAGATACTGGCGATTAACAAATTGTTTGGTACTCCATTGTTTAGCCCATCTCTTTCTAACTTAAATCCCAAGTTTATCACTAAACGGTGCAGATATTTTAGCGTCAGCAGCGCAGCAGTAGTAGTAGTGGAACTGTTGCTGAAAACAATCTTAAAGCCACACAAAAGTCCAGCCATGTGGCAAAAGGGGTTTGGGCGCATTATTTTGATCGCTCCCAACTGAAAATCTTTATTTTTCTAAAACCGTGTCACTCTGTACATTTCCATTACACATGTCCGGTTTTTAATACGTAATAATTTAAGCTGACGGCTGACACATCTCATGACGGGAAACTCGGTGATAAAGTTGTTCTCATTATTACGCAAATCCTTTGCGCGCTCCCTTATTAGGGAAGTTGCTTTGAAAATCGCTATGATCACCGTTTTTTATCATACCATACTCGAGCCTGGAAAGATAATAATGAAAAAAAGAGGACGTCAGCATCTTCCTCCTCTTGCCATTGTTATCATAGCTGGACTAATAATAGTAAAGGATAAAATAATGGAATCCAAAAAAGATCCAAGTAGCCAAGAAAACGAGCAGTGAGTGCACGCCCACGCTCGACTCTTGAAGAGAATGGCCCTGGAAAATCATTTCGCTCAAGAGTTTGCTTTTGGAATGCCAAGTCAGCTATTTTTTTCTATGCATATTCTTCTGAGTTGAATTTAATAAAAATGGAGGAATCCACAGTGCAGGCAGAGGGTTAAGAAAAATGTGATAAGCATAAAAAAATAAAGAGGAGAGCACTTGTTCGGACAAGGAGGGAAGAAAATTGGTGGTGTCCATATCAAAAAGGCAGTCTGCTCGGTAATGGAATCCATGTTAAAATGTTAACGTAATCCTTTTAAAGAAAATGGGCACATGGGCAGAGAATACGGAGTCCACTCTGCACGTTTGCATATCGTAATCTTGAAGATGATACGAAATTATGTATTTTTCCTGAGTGTATGCGGCCTACCCATTTTTTGTTTACATGTCCTTTTTTATTTGTGCACTCTACTCTATATATGCGGCGCTGTTACAGGAGACGATTGATTTTTTGGTGGTGTGCTTGCTGATCATATGAAATGATAAGGAACATATATATTTTTTGTTGGCAGTAATTAGCTATTCATGAACCCACACAAGTGCCAGTGCCATGTAACAGAGAATGGAAGTTCACATTAGATAAAAATGTAAACAGTGACGGGTTAGTGGTGTGGTGCTGTTGCGCTGAATTAGCAAGACGAAAATTGTAATCTGAAAGTGGTAAATGGAGGATAATGTTTTGTTTTGCTACAAAAAATATTTTTATTTAGTTTGTAATAAAAAATGTACGTTTTTAAAGGAAAAGGATTATCATGAATGACATGAGTAGGGAAAGAGGCACATGGCTAGATTTTTCCTATTTTTCTGGTGCGTTTTCATGCTTGTTCACGTGAAAGTCTAAAAAAAATTTACACGGGTTTTGTGCCACTTGCAAAACATCTGTGGAGAAAGAAAGACTGTTGCCCTGCCACACTCGAGGAATAAAAGAGCAATTTTATACCGGAAATAAAAAGTCGACCTACTAAAGAAGTGAAATAAAACGAGAAGATAAAAAAATGCAAATTGTCTTTTCTGAGAAATGTATAGGATAAAAATGTACGTTTTTAAAGGAAAAGGATTATCATGAATGACATGAGTAGGGAAAGAGGCACATGGCTAGATTTTTCCTATTTTTCTGGTGCGTTTTCATGCTTGTTCACGTGAAAATTAAAAAAAAAATTTACACGGGTTTTGTGCCACTTGTAAAACATCTGTGGAGAGAGAAAGACTGTTGCCCTGCCATACTCGAGGAATAAAAGAGCAATTTTATACCGGAAATAAAAAAGTCGACCTACTAAAGAAGTGAAATAAAACGAGAAGATAAAAAAATGCAAATTGTCTTTTCTGAGAAATGTATAGGGAGAAAGGCTCAATAACAATTATTGGAGTGTTGAGCTATACTCCGAAGAACGTACGCATTTTAAATTTATCAATTATCCGAATCCGATACTGGTGCGTGGTCTGCCAACAAAGTCAAATGGCGTTCATTTGATTAGATAGTTTAGAAAAGAACAGATTTATCCTTAATTGCTTCCTCGTGCTTCAATTTCAATTTTCTGCAAAGTTGCCATTTTGTCAGATGATGGGAGTGATAGGAATATGCTTTTATTGAATACGATTATCTCGGCTAATTACATGGTACTAGCATAGTTCTGGCTTCTGCATCTTTTCCGCTGAAATCGGTTTCCGTGTGTTCCCTGGGCCTTCCTTTTCCTTCTCCGTCCAAAATGTGCTCATCTGTAAAGAGATGAAACAGTTATGAATTGTAATAATTGCAAAAAAAAATTGTTTTTGCAAACAAACTTTGACACGATCAGCAAACAGACAGGGGAAGACGTGTAACAATGCACCTATTTAGTAGCGTGAGGGGATGCTCTTGATGAATTGCACTTCGCAAGGAAATTAGTTGCACTGAATAGTGTAATTTGGTCTGTTGTGTCGCTTTAATTTACCGTAACCTAGCAGGATCATCAGGAGAGTAAGAAAAGGAAGCGATTGTTCCTCGCTGGTTTAATGTATTTCCATTAGCAAATGCGTAAGGAGAATAGACAGAGACGCATCTGTCTTACTGCACTTCACTACACAAAAAATCTATTTTTTTTTCGTCTCCAATACGGCTACACAACTAAAAACTCATTTCAGGAGAAAAAAATTGTACTGCGGAAATGATGGAGCCCCACCAACTATTTTCATCGTTTTTTATTGAGTCATCCTCATTCTGCTCTAGTTGTGCGGCGTACTCATTGTCAAGTTTGTCTAGATTTAACTTTTTTTTAATTCTAATTTTTTTTACATCGGAGGAAATATATTTGTAAGAAGGAAATAAAATGTGGAAAATGTGCACGGAAAAAACCGACGGCAAATCATTTTTTTTTATTTTCAAAATTAAAATATTTATTGAGACAGCGAATCCGTAGTTTTCATTAATGAAAGCTCACCGTATTTTATGGCTGTTGTGCCCACTCTCCACCCCGATCATAACTTAAAACCACTCGCGTCTCGTCCGACAATTACAGTTGCTAATGAAATGGATGTGCCAAAAAAATAGTTTTTCTCTATTGAGTAAATCCATTGAAATGTCTTCTGCGAAAACAAACAAAAGTTATTACGATATTTTTTTTTCAAAACGTCCTTTCATTTTGAAGCGAGACCGCTCAGGTGCGTTAAACTTTTATCTAGCGAGCAAAAAGTCCCTAATGATGTTTTTGTGATTAACTTAACCAAATGCGGTATGTGTTGAAGTTGCAGGCAGAAGTATGTAATTAGCTCCCTAAAAATCTTTTTTATGCGTTTTTTAGATGGTAACACTGCGAAAAATTCACATCCTTTACTAAAAAAATATTTGAATGCAGGTTAACAACGCCAAAGACAAGGGACAGCTTGTTAATTTTTTGGTGCGTAACGCACCTACTGAATTCTTCTGCTTAGTGTTTAATTAGGCATTTAATTAATTTAAGGGTTATATCTGGTATGGCATATTATGCATATATGGCGTAAAAAGTTGCCAGCGTATCGTGCTGATTTTAAATGAATTTTTATTGCGACGGCTTATCAGTCAAATAAAAATTTCTCCAACAGCATGCCGTCCCTTGAGTTAACTACGTAATATTTTTTTTTTGTTTTTGCTGTGAGCAAACCGGGACTTGTTTATTTTAAATGAAATAGCGCATTTTTATGTCACCTGTTTTGCCTTGTCTGATCTTATCTTGAGAAGATGAGACAGTAATAAACTGATGGGATAAAAAGAAGAAGAGTGACGGTGACGGCGGTGGTGAAGAGAGTGAGTAAGTGGAATACCAGACGAGTTATCTTTTTATGCGTATTTCATTTTGGAATTATTTTTGGGTATTGCAAAAAATAAAAGTGCACACGGCCTTTTTGTAAAAGAAATTCTTAATCATTAATCTCATACATGCCACATTGTTAAACTTCGCGAAACTATACAGCGTTTAAAAGAGAAGTAAATAAATTGTGTTTTTACTCAGAAAATGCAAAAAAATGCATTGAAATTGAATCTCATCAATAAAAAAATTACCTCATATATCAAGTAGTAATTGTACATATTCAAATTAAGCACTATTATTATAGCTCGTGGCATTTACTTTTTTCTTTAGTCCGGACGTAAATCACGCTGCTGCTGTTAAAATGTAATATTTATCATGGTCATAATAATGTGGTTAAGGAGAATTATTCAGGCACTGCACATTATATCGCAATATAGAAGGTTCCTGAAAAAAATTGAATTTTTGGGCAAGCACCGCAATCCCTTTTTAAATGGGACACTGGCACGGTAGAAATTTGCTTTTCATACTGCATACAATAAAAAAGGAAGGAAAAGGGCCTTTTTTTGACAAATCCCAAGCTCTTAAGTATCAATTTTTTAACTAAAAGTATAAATCTTAGAAAAGGATTTCTAAATTTGCCAGACGTAATGGTGTAATGATGAAATAAGATGGATATAATATTTTTTGCTAGGGATATGAATCTATCTTTTCTTTGTTGACGAAACGACCAAGATCCCTTTCCGACAAGCTTTCAATGAAACTATACTTGCGGGCTTATAAATGGAAAACGCTGACAGTCAAAAGCTCGGGATAGCCCATAATAATGTGATTATTCCCATATGGTTTTGATGATAGAGATAACGATTATCAGTGCACTTATATGTTTGCAGTAAATGACGGATTAAAAGTTTTGAGAAATGAGATAAGCCCTTATGCTTCTTCGGACTGGCAAAAAATAGTCTTCAACTTTAACTTATCTCATCATCAAGAAAACAAAAGAACAATAAGTGAGTAGGTACAAAAGTCTCGTAGAAGAGTGAAGGATGAGTCTCGTCAGAAGAGCTGCAACATAGAATTTTTTCCCCTTCCCATTCGTAATCAACTGAAAAATGGTCGGTTAAAGTCAGCATACTGCAAAAAAAGAGTACGACAGTGACAAGACAGGAGAATACAAATTAGGAATGAGTCAGTCTGCAAATCTGCAAAGTCAAAAGTGACGATGATGAGGACGACTGTGAGGGGGAATCTTAAGTGAAGTGATTGCAGCACATTCATAGATCAAAATTACATTGTTCCTTCCTATTTTAATGTTTTTGAAAAATGCATTTTCATCCCAGCCAAGTGTCCCGTTTTGAAGTTGCTTCTCTCCAGATTGACTGGCTCTAGGCAGTCTCCTTCACATTCTTGGGATTAGTACAATTAAGACATAATTCTCAAAATGACAGTTCTCAGCGCTATTGCATATTTTTCTGCAACGTGGCTCCCCGACTCTGCAAAGGAATCCTAGAAGCTGGTAAAGTAGGTATAGAGGAGAGATAGAATGCAGTACTGTTTTTCGAAGAGGTCAAACTGTCATACGCAAACGTGTCTGTTTATGCTCACGTGTTAGCCATAAAAACAATTCTCTTTAGAATATTTTATGCTAATAAAAAATGTTCCGTTGTGTCCTGGCCTATTGCACAAAATAATGCATTCGTGTAGTAATCAACTTTTCTACTGAGACGCGCAGAAAAGTGGATTTTTGTGCTGCGCTCTGCGCTCATGCTTACTTCACTTTACCTTTTGTACTTCAAAAAAATGGTTTGCAATTTGCAATATTTTCTGTTTTTTTATACTTCTTCTAAATCCACAGTCCGCCATTGTTACTGTAGTATAGGAAAGGGAAAGGATTTTAACAATGCGGATTATATCTTATCTGTATCGCTTTGATAACTGGTAGTTCTCGCTCATTTAACTATTGATAATTACAATTTACCACGAGCCTTGTGAATGGCCACTTGTACCCTTTTAAAATATGCGTATCTTTGGGTACACTACTTAAGTACTGTAATTAAGGATGTATTCAGCGTTTTATATTTTCATATACGGAATAAATTGTATGTTGAATGTGTGAGGGTACTAAAATTTTCTCATTATACAACTTCTTTTAATTACCCCACCGAAGGAGAGCCACTTTTAATTACATTATAAACTTCAATTAGTAAAGTTTTATTTCATGGGAACTGTGCTATTATCTCTCTCTTGAGCTAATCCAACCAACAAGGAGTTTTCAGGTTGTGCACCTTTAAAACTATGCATTCATTTTTTACGAGGCTGCAAAAATTTTTATAAATGGAGTTGGGGCTTTTATTATACCTAAAATGTATAGTCTCTACGACCGTAACGTTTACATAATAGATTGTATCTGGTAATAATAAAATATATGTTTATTGTGATGAGAAGTCCTATCACCTCCTCGTATCATAAATGCTGTAATGAAGTAGCTCATAATGGTGCAGGAAGTGCCAATAAATGTTGTATAACGCTGTCAGCTAAAAAACAATCTGTAACAGTTCCCTGCCGATTTTTTATTGTTGCAGTTGGACTGTATAGACACCTTTCGCAACAATTTATTTTTCGTCTCTTGCGAGTTGGAAAGCGAAAAATAGCAGTACTAATAAAAAGTAAATATTTGTGGAGGGCGAGGGACAAGATTAATTAATGGCGTCCATAATTTCTTTTAGGTAGTGGCTTGAGTTGGAAATTTTGATTTTTGCAATCAGCTTCTTGCACCCGTCGCCGTCTGGCTGTTAGATGCAGTTGCAGTGGCATTAGCTGACCCAGTCTAAATATACGAATTTTACTTTTACTGATTTACTCATTCACAGAGCACCTCGCACGTCGCACTCCTAAATGAAAATAATGCATTTTAGCAAAAAAAGGGCGATGAAAAATGTAGCAAAGATCTGGGTTTATTAATCTGCGAAAGGGATAACATATTATTTTAGCTTATGAGCTCTGTTAGCTAACTAAGTTGGGTAGAATGCAGTAATGCTTCTATTTATTAGTAGTGTGCCTTGCCCACTCCTAAATATTGCTACCTTATCCCTTATCACATCACCAGTCAAGTCACTAAAAAAAGTGCAGTGAATATATTGCAATCCCAATCTCAGCTCAGCATCGCACATATGCGCGCTTTTAACTTGTATCTAAAAACGTGGCAGGTGTCTGATATCCGATTACCAAGAAGATTACCTGCTACCTCTGAAGAAACTGTTATCAGCTCACATTGCATTTTGCAGTGCAGTAGCCGTCGTCTAAAATTCAAATTACGACTGTGCAAATATTTTTATTTGGGGATCAGCATACCTTCACCCTTCATCCCTCACCTTACAATTATAGTGCAAAATGGACACAGATAAGTTACGAGGAGAGCCTACCACTGCGTAACTCTTTCTGCTCCATTAGCTCGCTCTTCTTAAAAAAATGCTTGTGCAAGTCTAATTTCATTAATGCCAGTGATTAACCAGCAAAAAAACTAGAAGTGTTGTTGAGCAGAACGCACGCCCAAAAGTTAAGTTTGAGGATTTGAGGTAAAAAGTAATTTGATTTTGTGTGCATAGAACCCTCTCAGCATTTTGTAATCTGCAAAATTGCCGATAAATGAGGATAGGCACATTGGTTTTTTATTGTAAAGGTGATGTACTGTAGGTCAGTGAAACAGTTAAACCAAAACCGTAACCGTGTGCAGCAAATTTTCTGTAGACTTAGTTGCGGCGTTATTACCGGTGAAGTGAGGAGGAGTTTTGGGATGGTGGTGGTGGTAGTGGTGGTGAGCTTTCTGGCGTTTAATTCCTTTCTGCAGTCAATTATTTATGTTTAGGTGAACTGAAGCAAAATGAGGAGAGTGCTTTTACTTTTTATAAGCAGTGAGGCTCGAACTTATTTTCAAAATAAAAAGTGAACGGAGCTGCATACTGCGCACCGACGAGCAAACTACTAGCCTTTTGTATTTTTAGCAATTTGTACAACATCATAATAACTGTTTGACTATGCAAAGGAGACCCAACCCTTTTATTTTGTACATATTTTTTACAAGACTGACACATCCACTAATGATTAATATTCAATATCTCCTGTTTCCTCTTCCACTTTCTTCACTAATGTTCCCTCTTTAGTGTCAATCAAACCCTATTAGAAAGTTATTTTGAGATGTATTGTCGTACAAGTCATATAAAAATCCACCTGAAAGAAAATGTATCCGACTTCCACTTGTCTTGTCTTCTCACTTCATCTGACGTCTGAATCTGAACCGGTGTAGAAATATGAAGAAAAAAAACTATTTTTAAAAAGTGATTTCGCAGGCGAAATCCCTTCTAAACTTCAACACCAGGATATAATGATGGGTGCTAGATAAAATAAAATGTTCGCGCCTCTCCATCCCCCCAAAAAAACATTCTCGTGATGAGTAGGCCCCTGTATATTTGTGTTGGGGAAGGAGAAGTGGAAAAAGGAGGTTGAGGAGATGATGCACTTTTTTACTCATTTGCCTGTTTCCACATTGCATTATCATTACTGTATTGTTTGATGCGTCTACTTTATTCCATCTTCAGTAAAAATAAAAACGCTTGTCTCATTCAAACCGCTCTTTTGTCAAAAAAAAATTTCTCCTCGCGATGAGATGGGAAAAGCACACGAAGACGGGAATTTTAGTGGCGATATCATCATCATCATCATCATCATCACTTTAACAATGAAAACAGTTTAGCTCACTTTACTTAATGTTTGTACAATATTTGATCAGCCAGCAATGTTATTGTTGCATAGTTTTGTTATTGTGCTGCCTACAAAATGTAACAAAAGGCAGAAGGATAGATTGTAAATTGTTTGCGGAGTATTTAGGTATAGTGCCAGTGCAAGGCTGCACGTTTTTGCTTGCACTACTTACAATGAAAATGATTCCTCTACAAAAAAAATACTTTTTTTCTGGCATGTGTTTAGTAAACAATGCCCGAGTGTGCTGTAAAATTCACGACCTGCAAGATTTTTTGAGTACATCAAAAAATGATTTGTTTTAGCAAGAGTTTTTTTTTCCTTTTCAAGAGAGAAAAAAGTAGGTGGATTGGATGCATGTTATTGTCTAGTCTGGATTTGATGATTTTTCGATATCTGATTAGAAAGGATGAGAAATTTTAATATTTTGAAAATCTCGTTTAAAGCCGGTTAACTAGCTTTTTNTGGATTTGATGATTTTTCGATATCTGATTAGAAAGGATGAGAAATTTTAATATTTTGAAAATCTCGTTTAAAGCCGGTTAACTAGCTTTTTGGCTGATTACAGGACGGCTATTAATTTGTGCTGAGTACTCATGTGATTTTTAATTTGTTTGTAATTTTGTAGTCTAATAGTAAAAAAAATTTGCTTGGGAAAATTGACAAAAATGCTTCAACTTAGTTGCATCAAGTTTGATAACTGAGAACTAAAATCGAAAGTTTTTTTTTTCAAAGACGGATCCACTCGTTAGTCCACTCTTCAATATTCATTGATGTTGATCAGAACAGGTGCGGCGGCAGCGGTGGTGGTCATAATTTATATATATTTTTTAAAAATATATTATAAGCATATTCTTTCAACTAATGAGCAGACTTTTGAGTGTTCACCCATTAAATCAGCGTTCTTTGTGGTCACTATTAATAAATTTTTAAAAAGCTTGAGTAGTGAGCAGTGAAAGGCACGTGAAGCACTTCAAAAGTTTAAAGGTGCTATTAAAATATTCATTTTTTATATTTTCAAAAACCTGCAAGTCTCCTTTCCTTTTTTATAATTTATATTTAAAAAATATATATATTTTGTACAATGTTGGATACAAATTGAGTACAAAATGGGGAAAATGGCTGTTCCTCTGCTTGAAATATTTCAAGACTTTTATAATTGCCTATATTTGCCTCCAATTATACCGGTAGTTAGACGCCTAAGCGTAGTACACCGGTTTTCTACACACCTAGCGCTCAGTCAGCCTGAATGAGTTGAGCAGGAAAAAAAACATCAAAAAATTGTAAAAATGATAAAGAGCCAGTCACCGTCACACCAGCGCAGTCATTTTATTCATGTGGATAAGAACGTTTTTGTTGAAGTAAAGCGCACACCTTCGAAAAAATACTGGTATCGTGCGGGGTTGATGATAACTTTACTCCCACTGCTTATTCAAAAGAGAAAAAAGGAAAACGGCAAGATTTGACACTGGAGATTACTACTGCAAAACAGATGTAGAAACCCGAGGAAAGGCTGACACAGTAACATCGTTTTCCAACTCTTTGCAATAGTTCCCTTCTCATTACAAATTGAAATCCATTCAGATTTATTCCATTTGAAATGAGATGACGTTTTTTTTCTCTGCAAACAAAATAAACAGTGTAGCAATTGTAATGTATGCGCATAAGTAACTAGCAAAAAAATAATATTCTGTTTGAGCCTGTAACAGATATTTACTGTTTTTAAAAAAAGTGAGCCAGTGCGCAGGTTAGCGAAATGATGTTGATGGTGATGATGATGATTCTAGTCAATTTTCATTAGTCATTATAATCCTGCTATAATTTTTGTTAAAACTTTTCCATTTCAAAAATTCTGTAGCTGTCAACGTAAGACAGCGGGATGGTGAAGGGGAGTATTAAATCCTATCCTCCTAAAAAATCCTATTTACTTGACCTTATTAGAACTTTGACAACTCTTCAGTTGCAATCTAAAATATTTATGCTTGCTGCTGCTGGCGGTGAATTTAAAATTTCACTACTGAAGGCGCAAAGTTAAGCCAAGTCCAGTAAGGAGAAAATTCTTTTTTTTGAGCTGAAGAAGATGCATAATTGCAAGAATGATCTTAAAAGCTGGCATGAGTGAGAGGGAGAGAAAAAAACACATTTCGTTGTCCAAACATGGTATCCTCGTTATTACTTCCCCCTTTTTGCATCGTTACAGTTCAAACTGCATTTTATACCTTTGCCGTTTAGCGCCGCGGCTGCATAAGTGTAAAAAATATATATGATCACACTTAAAAAAGCGAATGCAGTGCTGGGACGATCAATTAAATTTTAATTATTTGGATATGACTTGCATTTTAAAAAAGAGTGGTGAGCAGCTTCATGTGCGAACTGGTAGACATGTTATCGCCATCGCAGAGAGATTTTGTGTTGTTTCAGTAAATACTAAATAGGTTGAGTGATGTGTGCGCCGTTGCCGTTGCACTTACCCATTGATTGCTCTTGTGTGCTCTGACTTTCTCATCAAAAGTCATTATTCAATTTTAAAATAACAAAAAAGCCCTTTTCTTTTTACGATGTGAAAATTTTTTTTGCCGCCGCTGACTCTTTAACGCAACGTCTTGAAAAAAAAATATATTTGATGAGTGTTGATGAGCCCCTATAGCAGCAGTATCAATGGTAAAGGGAGAAAATCGTTTTTCCCATAGATTAATATATTATGAGCAAAAATCATCTCCATTATCTACTGACACATTATAATTATACGTTCTTAAAGACGGCACACTAATTAAAGTGCGTTTAAGGGAACGTGTAAACTCATTTTAGGAAACCCACATTATATACTCCTTTTTCTCAGCAGGAAAAAGTTTTTAGAATGAACTCCACCTAACCTTTAATATAAAAAACGAGTGCCAATGTCAACAATTTTTTGAGTGACATTATCCCCAAACATTTAGCAATTTTAAAACCAGTTTTCTACCTAAAAAGTCTCTGAGCACCTTTTCCTTTTTGCTGACTTCTGCGCTGCCTGTTTGCGCGAAAAAAGGCTAATTACACAGCGCCTTCCTTTTTCCTCTGTTTGCGTGTGTGTGACTCTGTCCATTAACGAGAGGACTCTTTTTTAATTTCCCCTGATAAATCCAATATGACACCAAGGGTGGGTATAAAAAAAACTTGACCAATAAGTCAGTAGAGCAAATAAAAGTACTCTTGTGAGTAGCACAGTTCTGAGAGATATATGCAAGGTGAGACATCATTCTATAACTGCAGTTAATATAAATGTCTGCATTCATTCCTTTGAACATTTATTATTATTAAATGCAATCTTTTTTTACCAGTTTTTCTTAAGCTTGCGCACTAAAAACTCGCTCTCCGTCAGTTGTCAGTACACATCTTAAGAGGAAAAGAGTGCTCATGAGAAACTGGCTGACTTCTGCCATTTGCTCAAATATGGTTGAATCCGCTATTTTCGCGATGGTGCTGTGTGCTACTCATTTACACCTGAGGCTTATAACAATCTCACTTTGTACTTTCTTGAGAAACTCTTTTCTCCTTTTTTCCTCCTTCCCAGTTTTCCTGTTTACTATATACTACAACATCAGTGTAAAGCAAAAAAAATGTAGTGGGGAGGATGATACTTATGCAGTGAATGGAGTAATGAAGAGCGCCATTATTACTACCTCCAAGCAA
>JAHZND010000397.1:0-28727 GCA_027744115.1 Acrocyrtus sp. NNG-2020
TTTGGGAATATGACGTATCTCTCATAAAATGGGAGCGGAGCACACACACCCACCCCCTCCTTCTCCTTCCTTCCTCTTCTAACGGACAGGGAATGAGGAAGGAAATGAGAATAAATTAATTTATTTCAAAGTTCCAGTCCCTCTCAGAGAGAGCGCATCTAAAAAAATATAGCGAAAGCCAAGCTTAAAGCCAAGTTATGAAAAAGCCTGGAGCTGGAATCCTTTTGTGTGTAGCTCGCTGCAACCCGTCTGCAGTAGCTCCGCTTCCAGGAGCAAAACTCTCATTTTGTCTCCTGCACTTTCCCTCCTTTTGGGGGTAATTATGTGGGTATTTGTATTTTAAGACTTTAGGCAAACAATGCAAAAAGGCTTAAAGTGCATCTTATTGTTTCCATTTAAACTACGCATGTAAATTGTAATTTATTTTGGAGTGGGAGACAAATACCCACGGACACTAACAGCACAAGGAATGCATCACTTTTGAGCGAAAATCCACACAAAAACTGTAAACAAAACAGGGAAAGGGATGAATCTAAAATGAAATTTACATAACCAGAATTAAATCCCATTCATTCCCCATTCTGTGCTCATCTCATTCTATCCATCCGCCTGGAAAGGATACAAAATAAAAGTTTGATAAAATTCCATCACCGCTATTCAGCCGCTGCCACTACCACCACTTCACCATATCATCATCATCAAAGCCGAGGATATATTTTTTGGAGTGTTGGATGAGAGATTAGTTGGAGAAATAAATACAGTCATCAAATTACAAAGTTTGATGTTTTGACGATGAGCATGAGCATGTTTCTTTCTGTAATTTGATGTTTGCTCATCATGATGATGACGATGATGATGGTCCTTACAACATTGCACAGCCACAGCCACATCACACAACGAGATGAGTAAATAACGAGGAGTGCTGATGATGCCTGGGATGAAGAGAGAGAGAGGTCCCTTTTTGGTTTTTGGCTGACCATCCGTAACGTGATTAGAGGAAAAGTTTTTACTCTCATTTTCTTAGAATAAATCTCATCAAACTAAGTTTTCACTTGGGCTGGGAATTAGCGGAGAGGAGGTAAAGTAAGCAGAGAGAGGAGCAGAATCTCTACCGAATTTTTTTTTCTTTTTATTTAATGCTGTTCCACTTTTAACTAATTCCATTTTCCAATATGTCTTCGCTCCCTTCTTCTACCCCGGTGCTCTCAAGCATGAAAGAAAATCTCAGGAAATTAGTGAAAATATTGTGCGGGGGAATACTCTCATTTCCCCAACCACTCATGCGACATGACCCCACAGTAGTTAGTAAGCACACCGAATCACCGGCCCCGTCCCCAATTCAATTCGTACTTAACAGGATTTATTATGTATGTAAATTGTCCTCCCTGCCACACCGCCACACACCACACATTACCATATCATTTAATAAGAAAATGTAACTAATTTTCTGCCAGCTTCATTTACCCTCTTCCCTTCTTCCCTAAATTGTGGAGAAAAAGGGTTCTTCTCACTGTCATCTTTAGAGCTGTTCGCAGTCAGCTCATGTGACGTCAAGAAAGGAAAAAGGATGCATTTTCCATGACTTTAAAATCCTCACTTTATTCAGCCACGCTAAACTTGAGTAATATGAAGAGTAATACGTTAACTTTACCTCTGTATATTTTTTTTCTTGTGGGGGAGATGAGAAGCCTTCTCTTCAATTTCATGTCTTCTCCTCCTTCTCTCATCAACATGATTATCATCAGGAACATCACCCTCATCAGAGAAAATACTATTGAGAAGTAAGTAAGGCATGACATGACATGACACGTACAGAAAACTAAACAGTTTTTTTCTTCTCTTTTTCTCTCTCCTCACTCATTCATTTTTCAAGCACTCTTTTTTTCCCATTTCCCATCTTCCCTCTCACTGTCAGTGTCAACTCAATTAGCGTGATCAAACAAAATTTTCCATCTCATTAACACACTCATAATAGCTTTGAGAATGTGAAACGAGTAGGGTGATATATGCCCTCTCGCACTTCTCCCTTGTCAAAGGAGGCTCCTTTTTACTTAATTTTTTCGCTGGTGTTGTTTTCATTTAGTAATGGACGTAAATTAGCAACTGAGATAAAAAAAACAAGTACAAAGTTGTACTCTTCTTGAACAGGGGACTGGTTAGTTGGCTAAAGCTATTCATAGGAATTTTCTACTTTGATTCGCTGGAAAGCTCAGCTTTGCAAAAAAAAACCAGAAAGGGATTCCACCACTCTTTACTTTGATTTGGCTCTAATGCTTGTGAGCTGTCTTAATGAGCTGGTGTCTGTAACGCGATGATGCCACCATCAGAGCGAGAAAAAAAACATTTTTTGTTGTAAATCCAGGAAAAATCTCTGAATGCTGCCAAAAGCTAAAGCTTACACTTTGTCGTTTTTTAAAGTTGAATGAAATCGTGAAATGCTTCTTAGTTATGGTTGATGGGTGGCTGACTTGCCACCAGTATGAAGAATGAAATAATAAATTTTTTTCCTTAAATACACTTTTCTTTTCGGTGGAAAATTGTGATTTATAAAATTATTATGAAGAGTGACATTCGCAATAGTAGTCTTGTCAGGGTTTTTGGAAGAGAGGGGAGAAGTTAAGAATGAAACTGGTTGAGTTGGTGCGGCATCATCCCAGGGAAGAGCGCATTTCTAATAAGTTTTGTGCGCTACGATGAGTGGTTTGGTGCACGGGACGTTTAAGGGGAAAACTTTAACTTTTAAAAAATAAGTTTTAAAACGCCGTACATCATCCCAGCATGCTTATTTTATAAATGATGAGCACGTTAAAAAATTCTGACTGAGAATCATTTTATCCTCCTTAAAATATTCAAAACTTGTCATTTGACATTTTTTCCCTTGGCGGAAATAGGGAGAAAATTAAAATTAAATAATTTTCTGTCTGCCCAGACATCACAGAGAAAAAGAGGATTTTTTTAAAAGCAGAAGCTTTATTCATCCACATCCATACCGCTACACCCAATCGTGTCTTGAATGTTTAAGTGAAAGAAATTACATTTTTATTAATTTTTATTTCGTAATATATTGGAATACTTTTGTATTTTCTTGGAAGAAAGGAAAAGACACAGAGATAGGGAAGGAAAATCAGCTTATTCCGGACTCATCCTCATCCTCATCATCCCTTTTTTCCTCTTTTCTCGTCAGTCGTGCGTGCGCTTTTGCGTGTGCATACGTTTCCCGCTCGTAAAAGGCGGATGGAGATTTGCTAAAGTTGAACTAAAAAGACACTCTTTTTTAAAGCCTATATCTCCTTATAAATGGCTTTGAAAACGTAAGAAGAATCCTTTAGCCAATTATGTTCACCCTGTTGGATTCAAATTAGGAAGGAGAAAGTTTTATTTTCTGAATGAGAACTTTTTTTCCCTGCCTCCAGACCATACTCCAGACAGAAGAAGGAGAAGCAGAAGAACCCTTCAGGAGTAGTTTTTTTTGCATGTCAACGGCAACTAAGAAAAAACCTCAAAGCGACCATTTCTTCCTCTTTTTTCAACAGAAAAAAAGTACACTTTTTTTAATTCTAGGTCCCTTCTCTTTACTTTTTTACAACTTTTCCTCCATTTCTTTTTTCCCTACTATTTTTATAACAACTCGAGCATACTCTTTTTTTCTCTCTCTCTCTCCCGGTTAGAGTGTTTTTTCTTGGTGTGGAGGAGAAAAGTAGCAAAACGCAAAAGACATTTCCACATACCCTTGTGAAATGTACATATTTCTATTATTTCTATAATGTATCCCTTTCCATTCATACATTTTTTTCTCCTTGTAAAAAAACAAATGAGTTTTTCCGCATTGCGCTGAAAACAAGAAAAAACAGGTTGGAAAAAACGGGAGGAAAAAAAGATGGGCTCGATCCTTTTCTTGCTATATTCTATTTTTTTGCCAAAAAGAAAAAATAAGAAAAATCGCTTAACATTCCAACTGGGATGGATGGATATATACGGCAGGAGCGGTGAAAAAAAAAGTAAAATATAGTTTTTTACTACTACTTTGGAACACCCCAAAAACAGAGGTCCCAGAAGAAGCAAAAAAATATATATTTTTTCTTTTTTTTTCTTCTTCCTCTATTACAATACCAACCACCCCGGCGACCGACCGACTTTTTAACCGATCTTTTATATTTTCTGCTTTTTTTCTCCTCCTGCCAATCTCCTTTTTCTTTCTGGGAATGGATGGAATCGACTTGGTGAGTGATAGCAAGAAGAAAAATAGTTTATTTTAGAGTAAACTAGCTTAGATAGGAGCATGTGTGTGTGCGTTTGAGCATTTTTTTTATCCCATTCTTCTGGATCCTATTTCCTTTTTCATCCTATTACATAATATCATCATGTAATTCGCTCCACTATTATCAATCTCCTTATCTCCTCCTGCTCATTTGTTCGGTGTGGGTACGAGTGTCAGAGCCAAAGCCAACATTTATTTTCCTACAACTCCTCCGTCTCTCTTTTTCTCCTTCCTTTTCCCTTCCCGTTAAGAAGGAGACAGGGCGACGTCACACGCACAAAAAGGCCGAGTGTGCGAATTGCGTGGGATATATAGCTCTAAAATGTACACAGCACAGAAAATGAACTGATGCGGAAAGGAAGCTTAAAGACAGAAGGAGTGCGGAGACAAGACACTTTTTGTGTGAGCTTTTGTCTTTTCTTCAACTGCGATTATATTTTTTTTTTGCCAGACAAACAACAAGATACGATATCTGAAGAGAATGGGTTGATGGTTAGCTGCCAACTTGGAACAATAAACAAAAACAAGTGAGCAGAAAAAACGGCCAGACATGGGAAATATGCGTTAAAATCCTGTATTTATTTTTAAGACTGACTGGCAATATCACCTTTTTTAATTGAATTGAATGTTTTAAGGGAACATTTTCTCTGTGGAGAAAAAAAAGAGTTGGCAAAAAAACGGAGCTAGTACATGATCCTAAAAAGATATACTTTTTTTTTCTACAAATTTGTCTTATGTGTTTGCCATTGTAAAACTGAGAGTGCTTTTTTTCTACACATACAGAAATCCACGCGTGAAAGGATATACTGGAAATAAATGGGTTGAACTTATAAAACGAAACTACAAGTCAGTCAGTCACTCAAAATACCAAAAAAGAGATTTTTTGTTCTTTTTTTTCTCTACCCAAACCTCTGGCGCTGCATCTTCCAGAAGCATGTAGTAAAAAGGGTCATTTATCACACCAAGCCGTGTACTGGTGTACTATAAAGAAAACGGCAGTATTAGAAGAGCATTTTATCCAGGATTTTTTTCTCCTTTTTTACATTGCATTCCGTCATGTTCCAATAAAAAGAGGAAATGCCGTAAAACAGCTCATCAAGAAAACACCATTGGATCACAACACACAAACAGCCATCAAAGAAGCTCTAAGAAAAAAGCTGGAGGATGGAGCACACACGCAAAACGGTTGTAAATGTTTTGACTACTCGGAGCATTCTCTCACTCTTACTGTGACTATTTTCCAATCCGAATTATCCAAACAGACATTTCCTCAATTTAATTTCGTGTTCTTTTTTCCTTGGTTTATTTAACTAAAAATATGCAACAGGAGAAGTCATTTCTCTTGGAAGTAAAACACAAGCAAAACTTTTCCATTAAAATATTTTTTACTCTTTTCACTCGTCAACCGTAAGAAAATATTTTTTAAGAGGAAAAAACAGAAAAGTGCAATTTTTATTGCTGAAACTTTTAGGCAAAAAAATATTTTAATGTGAATTTTTTTACTATAGCCATATAAAAAATACCAGTCGCACAGAGCGTCTGGTAAAAATGACACGATGTAGACTCTCTCATGAATGATATTTTTCGCTAAGAAAAATTCAACATATATTTTTTACACTTCCGTTACATCCCTTTTAATGAGGGTGATTATAGCAAAATGGTTAATAGAAAGCTGCTTCACGCAACTGCGTAATCGGATCTGCACGAGAAAAAAGGCGATTTTTTCCTCATTTTTTTTCTATACTGATAAATGATAAGACATTACGGCAAATGGATTTTCGAAATGCTCGTAATGGAGCATTAAACATTTTCAACATCTTGATTCCTCGCAAATACGATGGCGGAGAATGAGAATGGGCACAGTCGGGAAAAAAGCACACACAAACATAACATACGCATTTCGCATTTTATGTGACAGATGGATGAAAAACATATACCAGGAAGAATGTTAATGTGGCTGTGACTGTGTGAATCTGCTTTCGAGCAACTAAAAAAAATATTATGGAGAGTGGCCGACTACAACAATTTTATTTTTTCGTTTACCGCCTTCTTCTTCTTCTTCTTCTTCCACACATCCGCATCGTATCGCAATCGTACATCATCAAAATATTTCTTTTTCAAGTCATCCTTTCATTATTACTCCTTTCCTAGCCTTGTTTGAATGAGCTTATTAGCTCAACAAGATTGTAAGCATGGCTCTAAAGTAGATAGGATTATTATATTGCTATTACTTAACACTTATCGTCTTTTTTACCTTCTTCTCCTCCACTTTAAATTCGTAAGATTTTTTTTATTCTGTGCGCAAATATTTATGTAAAAAAAATTGTACATTAAAAACTATTTACTTTTTCCTCTGCAAACATCTTCTCTTCTTATCTTCTGTTTTTGATCTGGCCACAATTCCTTAAAATTTTCTCATACATGAGCTTTAATACGCTTTTCGCAGAAGGAATAACAAAATATATATTTTTTTTGCTAATAGGCGCCCAAAAATCCCACTTGAATAAAAAAAGGTTCCCTAAAGCATCTTTCCCTCTCATCATCATTCTTTTCTTTTCTTTTCTCTCCGTCACCATTTACCATTCTTATACACCGGCCAACTAACAATCCGCAAACTATCACAATTCACAGCTCATTGTTAACCCTGAAACAATGCTGTTCTAGACAATAATGACTATGATAATAATGAACTATAAATGTATTGTAATACCTAATAATGATAGGATAGCGTTGTCATAAGCTAAGAAAATAACAGGACTAAATGGTCACCATCATTGCACTGCACACACAACTAAAAGGCTCTCTTCTCTTCTGTGCTCTTACCCACTTCGCTTAAGTGGACTTAAAGTAAATTCATTTCTGAATCTGACTCTAACTCTGAGCTCCTTTTTCCCAGTACTTCTTTTTTTTTACTGCGATTATAACATATGCATAACTGCACATTTTGCATTATATTGTCATCATCATCATCGCCATCCCTATCAATATTGAGTGAAATAGTGGCTTCTCGCAAGTTTCAAGCTCTCAGCTGAAGGTAAAGCTACAAAATGCAGTAGTACAGATATCTTCCACTATCAGAATATTCCTGCATTGTTATACCTTTCCTCTTCTACTCCACTTATATATTTTTACCTGTTACCTGCAATATACAAAAAAATACTTGAAGAGATTTTCTGTAGAGTAAAAAGCGCAACGGTTCATTTCGCTGCTACATCATGGCATAGCTAGTATTAGAGGATTGCATACTGCATATCCGCCCATTCTTCTTCTTCTTCGAAGCGAAAAGTATAGTAAAAAAAGGAGCTCAGAGAACAAGCCCAAAATATATATGTGTCTTAAGCCATTTCTATAATATATTTTTTTACCTGCTTCACTTCACCTGCTTGACAATGACGCGGCTTGTGTGATGTGTTAGTATAGATTTTGCATGTTGTGCATTGTCCGAGTGTGTGAGTGAGTGTGCAGATATATAGGTATAAAAAAACTGGAAGAACCAGTTTTCTTGCTCATTTCTTTCTCTGAAACTGATGATGAGTACGATCATGATGATCGTTTGGATTGCTTGTCTCTTATTTTTTCTGGTCGAAAGGTTACCGTCCCTTTTATTCTTTGCTGAAAAATACACTAGTCCGAAATGACTACTAGCATAAAACCAACTGAAACTACTTCCACATTAGCAATATAATATGCTGGGATATGGCAGTAATAAGAAGGGAGAGAAAAAACCTTTAAAAAGACATTTCATTAGGAAAATGAAAAACTTCTTTTTTACGAGTTGAATCGAAGCAGCAGCAGCCGCTTCTTCGTCTCAACTTCCAATCTGAAGCATTTACCTTAAAAAGTTGAGTAAGTTTTTAAGCTCAAATCTCCTTCCTTTTAGCCTCAAGATATGAGTCAAGTCAAACTGTGACTGTGCACTCGCGGTTTTGCTCCCTCCTCATTCTCACTCTCTGTCTGCTCACGAAAATCTATCTCTGGTAAAGGGAGTTTAACTAAAAAAATTCTTTAAAGGAGAGAAATGAAGCCTTCAAGCTAGCTCCTGTCTTGTATGCGCCGTTGTGGTCAGATCGGCATCTTCTCATGCCCACATTTTTTTAGAGTGGAGTGAGTGGGCTTCATCGTGAGAGAAGGTTTTGTAGGTATGATATAATAACAAGGTAAGTATTAATATTGTTAACATAAGTAAATTATTAAAATGGCAAGCAAGATCCGAATGGCAAATAAGATGTAAGAGTTAGCAAGAAAAAGTGTCCGTTTTGGTACAAGAAAAAAAGAAGTTTTTTTTTCATGACGGTAGGCAAATATCAGCCATGAAGTAAGCAAACAGAAAAAAAAGTTTTTTGCTTTAACTTTTCCTCACTTCACTTCACTTCTCATTATAGTTTTCTTTTTGCAGTAATATGGGCAAAATGAATTATACCGTACATGGAACGAAAAGCATTTTTATACGCGAGTATAGTAGGCCAGTAAAGTGTTTAGCGTGCTGGGAAAAGAGGAGAAGAAAAAAAGTAACTTTTTTACAGAAAAGTTTTTTCTCTTTTTTCTTTCTTCTTGTAATTGCGAAAAACGGCCAAAAATGCTTTATTTGGCTTTTGCTTCTGGTGAGGAGAGAAGAGGGGAAGTTAGAATTAAAAATTATTTTTTTTTTGCTTGAGAGAATTATTGCAAACTTTTTTTAGCCCCGGCGGTGGTGTTGATGTGGTGGTAAGAAGTGAGAAAATGAATGAATGTGTTTGCACTAATCCACAAAAAAAAATTCTTTCAAATAATGCGTTCCCTCAATTTTTATCAAGCTTTTGATTTTATACTTTGAAAAAAGTGGGAATGATTACACACTTCGTCTTACCGTTTTTTTCTATCGGGTTAATGAGCAGATATAAACTTTCCACTTAAATAATGAAAATAAACTGGCTAAGGCGGAATGACGTAAAGAATGAAAAATATGTGTCAATTCCAATGAGAGATTTTTATTGCAAAAATATTTTGGATGGGGGTAGATTTCTCTAAAAGTTCGAATATGTGAGGACGTGTGTTCTCGTCCCCCGTGCAGAAAAATAGATTTATTTGCGTAGTTTTCGCTACGCGAAATAAAATATCATCGTCATCGCCATCAACATCTCCACCGAGACCGAGAACCAGCACCAGCAACCGATGAAATTATTATGAGGCTCTCTCTCTCTCAGGCGAAAAAGAGTGTCCACTTTGGTTGATGAACGAGCAGGACGAAAACCTGACTTGTTGATAAACTGCCAAAACAAAATCCAACAGTTTTGGCATCAGACATGCATTGTTTTTTTCGAGCACTCTTTTGGCTATGTTTGGCGTAGCCTACTTGATTGCAGTAATGTATACAGCGTAAAAAACTCAACTCGAGAGAAAAGTAATTATTACTTTTTCATCGGAATCTAGGACTAGTTGGTAGCCCTACAAGTTTGAAATATGCGTGACTACTGTTATATCATCATCATGCATACCTTTCGACACCGCCACCGTCGCTGCCACCCCAACTAATAAGCGATTTTTGAAGCTATGTTACGCTCCCTCCATACAAGTCCACACACCTGCCATGCATACTTTACAAGCTACGAAATCTCCCTACAAAAATATATTCTAGAAATCAATACATCTTTTATAATACCTTTTTCCACCTTCTGCCAAAAAATATAATTTTTAAGTGTACGTTTATTTTTTTTCTTCATTCTCCTTATCCGACTGCACGGCACCTCCGAGCGAAAAACGAGAAATGTATTTTGCGAAATAGTTACTGCACCACATTGCCGCATGTTTATTTTTCCCGAGACTGAGAAATAATAATTGCCAAAAAAATATTATGAAAGGCCAAGGGTACATAAAAAGCTTAGCCTACAATTAGCACCATTCCATACAAAACTCTCTGCATTATTTTATGCCATATGTGTTAACTGCCTTGCGAAAATAAAGTAAAAAAAAAGGTAAGAAAAATTGTATTTCTCTGGCAAAAAGGTTTTATTTTTTTCGAACGCCTCGCCATCCTCAATCTAACGACTTGAGGAAGACTAATGAAGGTGGTGGTTTTATATATTTTTGGGCAGCGATAGCAATAGCGATGCTGTTGGCTTTTTTCCCTTACATTTTCACATTCACTTATTTCCTTTCTCCAAGTAAGGAATATAAATGATCCACATCACCATCAATTCACCTAAAACCGACCAACCCAATTTTTTTATTTACTTCTTTTCGGTTTGGCATTTTGTACCAAAAATACGAGAACGGTGAGAGAGGGAGAAGTGTAACGATCAACATGAAATGTACACCTTCCTTCCGTTTCCCATTCTGGCTAAAAAGGCAGCCGATTTTTTTTCCTCAAGTTCAAAATCAACTTTGTATATATTTGGATGTTCTTAAAATGGCGAAAGCCTCGGAAAGCACTGGCAACAGAGTATACCTACAAACCCATTAGATTTACCTACTTTAAGGTGATGTGAGTGGCTTTGCCTGTTTTATTGCTCAACTCACGTTTACTCTCACACACTCACCTTATTCCCATATACATAAAGGACTTATGGACTATTGCCCGTACTTACTCACCTCCTTCAACTCTCTCGGCTCCTTTTCCTTCCCAAAGTATCCGAGAACCTCTTTTTTTTAAATATTATGGGATCGTCACACATGTGTCGGTTAAGTGGACATAAATCTGTGGAAAGAATATACTCTCAAGAGCTAAGAGAGCTTCCAACTTTTTTTTTCGAGAGAAACTCGTTTTTCCTCCAATTTTTTTCTGCAGTGCACCACCATCACCATCAGCATCACACCGCTTCTGTAATAAATGATGTAGGCGCTGGAAGCTGTTGTGCTGTGACTGGAGAAAAAAAATTATTTTGTTGGATTCGATTGAGAATAGACATGACATGAAATGGAGAGAGAAGAGAGAGTTGCATCCAAAACAACACAAGTCCATTTTGTTCCAAGGTAGTAAACTCGTAAGTGCACTGTTGACAAACGAAGTAAAGCTTAGTAAACCTGCTCTACCTACACTGCATAAGCATAAACCTGAATGGATGAAAAAAATTTATTTTAACTCTCCAAACTAAGCGCCAGCAGTATTTGTTAGAGCTGATGAGCCGAGTTGAAATGAATTGTGCTCATGTTTGAAGAAAAAAAATAACTACTTTTTTTTCTGTGTCGACCCGTCTCCCAACTTTATTAATCACAGGAAAAGAATTGTAAATTGGGAGAAGCGCAACCAATTTGTTATACGAGGCTGTTACTCCGTTTTTATTGTCACTTGAGGACAAAATAAATAAATATTATTTTACCTTGTGCCAACCGTCACAGATTCCCTGACATTTGGTAGACAGAGAGGAAAAAAGACAAATAAATAAATATTATTTTACCTTGTGCCAACCGTCACAGATTCCCTGACATTTGGTATACAGAGAGGAAAAAAGACTGAATAATTTTTTTTCCAGGAGTGGAAACACGAAACATAAACGAAAAAAAATCTGGGGACTTTTTTATAAAGTATTTGTTTCCTTCCTTTTTGTTTGCTCCCAAGCCCAATTAATCAGACAAAATTAAAAGGCAAAAGTCAGCTATAAAAAATTGTTGAGGGTGAGAGGTGAGGAAAACCAGTAAAAAATAAATTGGCTATGAAAAAAATAAATTTCCTTTCTACTAACTCTCCGTGAAAATTGGGCACTTGATTTTAAAATGGTTATTATTATCCAGCAACGAATCTCAAGATTAATAACCAAAGTCAGCAGAAAAGTGGGAAACAAAACAGTGTAAAACTTGATACTTCCTTTTTCAATTCAATTTTAAAAAAATGGGGAAATATATAAAAAACGAATTTTACATTCGGAAAAAGTTATAAACACTTTCTTAAGATGCACACTCCTCCATTTGGAGTTGCAGTGCAAGAGCAAATATCAAATTTCTCCCGAAAGACTATCAGCCAGTTGGGTACTGGTACTGCTAAGATATAAACAGTTCCTTTTTCATATATATTGGAACATGACCGAGTATAAAAAAATACTTTTTTTCCTCCGGTTGCACAACTCCTTATTTTCACTCGTTTTCTGGAGTCATTGAAAATTCTCCTCACGCTTACCATCAACTTCTCTCTGCCTTCAACTTTTTTTTTTCAAGAAAAAAAAGAAGCTCTTCTGTCTACCAGAAGCAATTTTTTTTTCAGGCACAGCAGCTCTGTAAACCGATCAAACTCATAATTGAATTGAGCAGTGCACTTCCAAAAACGCTTTTCTCCTTCTAATATCACTTCTCTCCAGAAGCATCCCACATCCACATCCCACCGCCTTTTATTTTATTTATCTTGTTCCTTACTAAAATATATATATTGAATTCGATTAAATATCTCCGATTCTCGGAGCTATCATAAAGAAAAAAATAAATTAGTAGCCACACCAGAACCAGCCAACCTATTTTACGAGTGGTACAGTTAGCCAAACATGTAATAGGGGAGAGTGTGCCCCCATCCATTTTGATGACCTTTAGCCGTCCCAGTAAGAAAAAAATGTGAAGTTTTTCTTTTCTTTACGTGTGTACCCATACCCATTTCAAACTTATATATTTTTATGATCATCTGCCATCCCATAACTCTCCAGATGAAAACGATGATCGTGGATTAATTGGCCCAGCTGGAAATCTAACTGGGAGCCACTCTCAGCCCTTTTTTCTTGGAAGAAACAAAACCACAAAAAAATAAATGAAAGACGCTCATTCAATGAGTTACAGGAAACAATGTAAACAGCTTTAAGCGAGAGAAAATTTCATTTTATCTGTCTGGAGAAATGCACTCTGATATGATATAGTGGCGTGCGTACCTGTCTAAAAGCTTAACCTATTCTCATATTTTACGCCACCGGAAAATTCTACTGAAACCTGTGAGCTCTTCTTTTTCTTCCAAGGAAAAAAAATACTGACCCCCTACCAGCTTACCCGATATTATTGCAATGCGATTGTTTTCTTTTTTTTCTGTGCTCTGTCAGCTATCAAAAATATATTTTGGGAGAATGGAGCATTCGTCCACTCTAAAAGTTCTTTTTTTATGATTTTTTTTTCTTCCATTCTAAATTCCTTCTTATTTACTTTTTACTTAGAAAAATGAGATTTTTTTTCTTTTGCTTTCACGCTCACCCCATCTTCCTTGCTCTTTCACCCTTTTTCCTTTTCAATACTGAAGAAAAAATGGTCTTAAAAAGTTTATAAATGTTATGGCATTTATGCACCCTTCCTATTGTGCAACTGAAATCATATCATCCTTGTATCATTTCTCTTTTTAAAATTTCTTTTTTATTTAAAAACTCTCGTGCTTTCTCCACCAACAGTAGTAAAAGCTTTATATAGGGATCGCCATTGGGATCTATTTTTTTGTTTGTACTTTATATTTTTTTGCTGAAAAGAAGGAAAAAGCTGTGCATACCACACACATTAATACATACGGATAAGGCTACATCAAAGTAAAAATATTTTTCCCCTTTTTCTTTCTCCACAGGATCCATTATCATGTAAGCATATAGAAAAAAAAGTATTAAAAACTTTTCCATTAACAAAATCCACAATATTTTCAGTTCAGTGTTGAGTGCCATTGACTGAAGAGTGCAGCAACGCGCTACCCGCTACCCACACTGACTTTTCCATTCGAAATGGATTTATATTTTTTTACCAGTTGTCCTTTTATTTTCTCCTCCTTTTCCCTTCCCATAAAGGAAAATACTGAATAAATCAGTGATTCTGTCTGGCCCCTTCGCACAACAACATCATCGTCCCATCTCCATAATTTAATAATCTTTAAGTTTTGCTAACTGCTAGAGAGAGGCTGAGAAGAAGTTGTGCTCTCAAAACGATAGCGTACAGCCTATACATGTGCAGCTTTCTTTTTTTTCACTGCTAATGCATTCCCTCTTCATTCCGCTTCCTTCTATAATTTAGAATCATTTTTTTGGAAATGCTCATCCTCTCAACTCTAAGTTCATTTTCGTTTTATTCACTCAGCTATCGGAGTTTAGCAGGGTAAGCCACAAAATCAAATATATTGACTCTGGCCACAACCCACTTTACGATAATAACAACCAATAAACATTACATTTTACAATATCCGAATCCAGAGAAAGCCAGAAACCAAGCACAGTCTAAACTGAACAAGTCCCAAAAATACACTTTTTTCTTTCTCTTCCCGTTCCTATTTTTTGAATGAACTGAACAACAATGAAAAGAAGAGAATCATCATCTTTTCCTTTTTTTTCTCTCTTCGCCATTCAATTCAAGCTCCTTCTTCTTTTTGGTTCCTTTAACAGTAATAAAAAAATCTAGTGAAAGAGCTACTTCTTTTTTTTGGTGCCCAATGCCCCTCGTCTTCTCTCTTTTGGATTAAAATGGATTACACTTGGCCATTTTCTGCCAAGGATGATGGGGGTGAAAAGTTATCATCAAACATTATACTATAAAAAAGGCTACATAAACTTAGAGATGAAGAACACATGTCCTCTTTCTCTTTCTGGACTAGTTCCCTTCCTTTTTTCCTTTTTCTGCCACTTTCTCTATGTAATACGTACGATCTCATCTCCTTTCGCCATAAAGAAAAAGCCAGAATGGGAATGAAAAGGACAAAAAAATATACCAGGAACGAACTCGTGAGGAGGAACATATAGTTTGAATAGAAGAAAAAAAAGTTTTTTTCTTCTCCTCTTCCTTTTTCCTACTTTTCCTCCCAGACTTAAAAAAATAAGAAAAGGAGCCTCTGGCCCCCGTCTCGCTTCTTCTGCTATGACACTAAGGCCTTCCTCTCCACTAGCACGCTAATACATGCGGAAGGAACGAAACCCGAAGGAAAATAAAAGGCTTTTAAGTTTTCCTCCTCCTGTTAGGCTAAACGTATTTTGGTGTGGGACGGATAAAGAAAGAAGAAAAAAACCCTCAAGTCCCATCTTGTCTTTTTTTATGCGTGTTTGTGTCTCTGCCTCTTTTGGTTTTAGCTAATGCCCTTTGTGCCCATCCAGCCAAGAGATGACGAAGACGATCTGTGAAAGTCTCGCTACTATTTTTTTTTCTTCTCGAGTGATGTGATAAAACAAGGATATTGCAATCCAGTCATGCCAGCAGTCCCGTTTCCATCCATTCTTCGGGACAGTTGCATCACCCTAAACGTTGTATATTTTTTGTGTTGATCTAAAAAGGTTGTTGTGGTTTTCCTCTGTCATACCACATCACATTACCAAAATTATATATTTTGCAAGAAAATGGGCGCATATAGAACGGCACATGCATGCATATAAGTATATCCACTTCTCTCAAACTTTCAGTATAAAATTTCTAACAAGCAGGAACACACTTTTTCCCTAAACAGAGGAGGAAAAGAGAGAGAAGAGAGCAGAAGAAGCTTTTCTCTTCCTATTATTCTCCTTGCTCATTGTAATAAATCACAAGAGTTTTAATAAAATATTACACGCCTTGCATTAGTTACGGACCAGAGCGTTTCCCCTTTTATCTGTTTTATTGTTGTTGTGTAGGTACGCCGCTCCGAGAGTTTTCCATCTCCTCCTTTCCCTACTTTTAATGACGATGATGAGGAACGAAAAACCAAGCGAAGCAACATAATTCCTTTCACTTCCTTCTCCCTTCTCAAATTCAAAAACTACTTTTTCCCTAAGCCCTTACACCTAAAAAAAGAAGAAGCTTCCCCTAGCACTCCTCACAAGAAAAAAAATATTTTCACTTTTTTTTCTTCCTCCGCGAAATACCTATTGAAACTGATATCGGAGAAGTGAATGCATGCGTAAAGCGTGCGAGGAATAAGAATTTTTTTCTTGTAGGATTCCCTTCTCTTCCTTGACTGGGTGGTGATGAGACCGAAAATGATATGTTGGTGACGGTGACGATGACACGACAATGAAACCGACAGCAACAATAATAACCGAGAGAAAATTATCTTACGTAATAAAAAAATATGCTCTTGCTCTAGCAGAAGAGCACAAGCATGTCGTGTAGGGAAAATTCCTTGCTTTTGTACATCCTCTTTTCTTACTCATCGTCACCATCATAAATAAAATAAATTCCCGTCAATATTTCATCCTCTTCTTATTTTCCTTGCATATTATTATCATCGTCTCATCATGACTATGACAATGCACTCGCGGCGCGATTGCGATATACCCGAGCTCCAAAAAAAATTTGTGCGGCTCGACACTGGTGGCATGCTACGTGGGTGACAATGACATGGAAATCCATCTCTGTACCTTTTTCATACACATGTAGTAATACATTATGCTCAATCATTGTCAGTTTGAGCGGTGTTACGCCGGAGAAGAGTGTGCCCTGTGAGCGCTCTTCCATTTTCACTATTTTCAGTGCAGTTTCCCTAACTTTCCAATCCTCCGCTTTTCTTCCATATCTTCCAATCCCACTTAATAATCTGAGAAGGGAGCGCTTGTTTCTACTGCCATCATCATAACTTACATTGCATAATATCAAATTCCATAATGTACTCTTATTGTTGCTATAAATAATGCCCATATGCTATCCTCAACAATAGCTTTTGTTTATGTTGTTATTTGTTTCAATTGAATAATTTTTCCCTCCCTCCCATTTCCCATATTCACTCTTTGTCCAGAGTACCTACCACCTCCTTCTGTAGTTATGTCATCACCCTCTCCAGACTCCAAGACTTGACTGGATTTTCACATTTTCATATCCTTTTCCAAAATATAAATGATATGCTTAGTCATTCCGGCTCCTCGTTAGCTTCGTCCAACTCTAATAAAATCTCTTTTTTTCTTCGTTTTATTGCCACGAAAATCGGAGCAGAACGGAGAGTGAAAAAAATGGAAATAATTAAAAGAAAGAAGAGTAATGATGATAATGTACAGATGATGATAACGATGAGCCAGTGTAGCGAGTAGCACTACAATTCCCGGGTAATAAATAGCTGGAGCTAAATACGTTACGGTAAATAATAATCGTGAGCTTCTCTATGCTGCAGCTGAAAATTGGAATGTTAATAATGCTGACTTTTTCTCTCTCCTCATGCTGGAATTAGGGTAAAAAAAGAAGAATGAGAGCGAGAATGAGTTTTTTTTTTCAGAAAAAAATTAGTATCCACTCTCCAAACGGAGAGCGCCACAATATATATTTTTTTCGGCCAAGAGCGGATGGAAGAATGAAGGCATCTGTTTGATTTACAATATTGCCTCTTTATTCATGCTTTCCATGCATGCATCCCCTTGGCCTACTCTGGAAAAAAGTGGCTTTTAGAGTAGCGCTGAGAATGAGGAGAACAGAGATAGAGGTACAGGAAGAGACATTCCTTTTTTTGGGCTAATTTGTACTCGTAACTAACCAAAATCGGGGATAAATTTAGTTTGTGTGTGTGACTCCGTTTTGTGGATTGTGTGCCCCTTGCCATTTACTATTAGCTAGCTTTGGCTTTGGCCTGGCATCGTCCAGATTTTAAGTGGACCCGTAAATCACCCTGCGAAGAGGAAGAGGAGCAGGAGCAAAGAACGGCTGCAATAACTACCGTAACAATGAGCAGTGCAGAGCAATATGTGCCTCTGTCCGAACTGCATGTGATGATAATGATTAGGGAATCTCGGCTAATTTAATGAATGAAACTGATACAGAATACATAAATACGGGTAAGTTCTCCATTGCAGATGTGGAAAGGGAGAGAAAAATATTTTTTTGTTGTAGTTTGCCTACTTTGCTGCGCTCTCCACTTCATACGGAATAAGCCGAAAATAGGGAAAATAAACTGGGATCCTATAACAAGGGCATAGAACCATATTGCGTAACAATGGATGCGAGGAGTAAAAGCCAAAAAGCAACAATAACAATAACAAAACTGAAAATAGAAGTGAATTTAAGTGGATTGAAATGGAGTCAGTGACTTTTTCCCTTACAACCCCCTAACTTTTTTTTACATTTTATTTTCCGTATTTGTCAGAAAAAAATATATATAAAATCCTTAAATAAGGACATGATATCATTAGCGAGGAGAATAAATAGCTTCTCTCCCTCAGTTATGTACTCTTTGGAGAAAATAAATGAGATGTAATTTTCTTTTGAAAAGTAGCCATTTACCAAAAAAAAACTCAACTCAAGTTCAAGTTTACTACCATTTTTTGAATATAACATGAGTTTCGGCTAAGTCATATGGGCTTGCACTGACAAATATACTAAAAAAAAGTCTTTTCCCCTTCAGTTGCCATTATAATATATTTTTTCGGCTCTTTTTTTCTTCTTCTTCTTTCTCCCTTCACAAAAAACTGTATTTTTTAAGCTGCAGCTATATAGCTCCATATTCTAACAAATTCATTCTTGTTCGCCGAAAATCCAATTTTTATTGCAACGCACACATCCCCAACTCATTATCATTGTTGCACCAGAAAGAAAACCAATTCATTCATTTCACTACACAAAATGAGAACGGTAATGACGGCTGCTTTTCAGCATTCCTGATAGTAGCATTGTACTTTGTGATGAGCTCCTAAACAGAGTCTTAAAATATCATCAGTTTTATATCTTCCTTTTTTTCCTCTGACGGGGAAGTGCACTTTTTTTTCGATGGCTACACGCATCATTGCTCTCCTAAGTAGATACTTTACGCAGTGCACTAGTACTGCGGTGAGGGTCTAGTGACATCAGCATCGGCCATCCACATCCCATTACCAAAGTACATTTGAGTACTACTCTCGGTTTACTCGCTTCGTTCGCTCCTTATCAGAAGAGCTTTTTTTGCATCTTGCATGCCAATTGAAAGGATTCAAGAAAATAGATACAAGTGCATTGTTTACTTGCGGTACTTGACTACACGACGACTGTTTGCGGATGATGGAGGAGATGATGCGTATCTTTTTTTTGTAGTCTCCTCCTCCTGTCTCCTCTGAAAAGGTTAAATGTAGAAAAGGCAAGTTTGGACATGTTTACAGTAGCAACAGCGACAGGAGAGTTTAGCCATAAAGTTAGGGAAGGATAATCTTTTTCCTCAGATTTACCCGAAAATGTCATGAAGGGAAGAGAAGAAGGTAGCCGAGAAAAAAATGTTTTTGTTGCTGGTTTTGTTAGATGATGGCATGTGATATCGTATGGGATGCGAGGAGAACACACAACAATATTATAAACGACCAGGTCATGATCTTTTCCGGGTCGGAGTCATCATCTTTGACTAGGATCGGAACGGGATGTTTTAGGGCAACACATAGTGAAAAACGCTTCACTGCTTCTTCACAGTTTTGTTGGAGTTTGTCTTTTCTGCTCGGATCAGCTTGCCTCGTGCAGAGGAGAAAAAGGGAGATAATGGAAAAATGAGGTGGACTAGAAGCACTCTCTTTAGCAGGAAGATGATGTAGAGAAATGAGCTCATTTATCTTGTCGCAAACCGCGGAAAATGAGACACGATACATTTATATCTGCACACGGTGCAGTGAAAATGTGCATAAGCATATTAAACATATTTTAAGATAATGGAAAAATGAGGTGGACTAGAAGCACTCTCTTTAGCAGGAAGATGATGTAGAGAAATGAGCTCATTTATCTTGTCGAAAACCGCGGAAAATGAGACACGATACACTTATATCTGCACACGGTGCAGTGAAAATTGTGCATAAGCATATTAAACATTTTACTTCCCATTATAAAATTGTCCAGGGTTGTCGGAAACTGAAAAAAAAACTGCATTCATATTTTTATTACAACAAGCTTGAGAAAAGCTCGTGAATTTTCCCTTGTTCACGGCGTAATTTTCTCTGTCACTCGCTATATTCTAGCTTGTCAGCACCTCACAAAACATAAATATATATTTTTTTATCCCGGGTACAATCATAGAAATGAAGGATGACACGGCAAAAATAAAATTAGAGTGAACATGAAACAAGTTCAATACCAATTTGAGTTACGTCAGTTATACGTGAGCTTTTAAGTGCATGTAGTGCGCCATCGCCAACCAAACTCTTCTTCTTTAAAGCAAGTTCAAAAAAGGGTTGACAAGTTCAATCTCCTTCTTCTCAAAGTAGAAAAAAAATTATAAATAATAATAAGAGAGCACACACATAACGCTATTTCCTTCACAAAATGCAGCCAGTCACACAATTTAAGTAACAAAAAATACATAATAATGATCCACCTTCACACAGCCATCCACTCTCATCATCATACCTATAATGATATGCACAAGTTGTTTGTGTGTATGAAGTTAGTGTGCACTTGTACACATAAAATTTATTATTGTACATTTTTACACAATTTTTTTTTATGACGCTAACAAGCCTTTTCCTTTTTTGTGAGCTCTCCTCCACTCCATATATATAATTCCTTTCTACTTTTATTTCTTGTAGTGCACTGACTTTGAGTCATCATCATCCTCAGAAATATTACTGAACTCCTTCCGCTCAGATAGATTCCAACCGTCAGACTACGTCAGCCACCGCATTTATCATCATCATACCTAAAAAGTTATGCGAGTAAATGAGTGCAGCACTTTTTTTCTCAAGAAAAAAAGTTTTCTTTTTTAGTGCCTGGGACTTTTTTTCCCCTTTTCTCAAGTGCTGGTCTTGTTGGTCATCCTCATTATGATTATTGTTACAGTATTAAAAGGAAAAAAAATATATTTGTATGAGAGAGAGAAAGATGACGGTGAAGATGTTTGATAATGATTATTATACTCTAATAGCATCATCCTTACGTATACTTTAGTGAAGAAAATTGTAAAAGCCAAAGCCAAAAGGAGGAAACTTGTTGTGTTGTTACAGTAAAAAAAAAGTAGTATGTTGGTAATAGCCGCATCAGCATCACATCGCAAATCGCCATCATCAAAGCTCACGAACACTTCCAGGAAAAAATACATTTTCGCCAACTTTTCACAAAGTGAACTAAAAGAAGTGGAGCTATAAGAAGACATTCCATTCCCTGACTACTTGGCTGATTTCTTCGTAGTACACGCACATACAAGAATTATGCCTTGTTTGCACTTCTACGTCCACCTAAAAAAGAGGAGAACGGCTGAGAAGAAGAAGAAGAAGAGAAGTGCTTTGCAAAGAGATTTTCTTTTCTTATTTTTTTGGCTGACGTTTTTTCCCTAATACACCGGATTGCGGATTGAATTAGGTATTCAAACAAGTGAAAAAAGGAGGCCACGAAAACATGTTCCCCTCAAGACCTTTCCGTGTCCACGATATTCTACCCCGCTCACTATACACTCTTGACTTGACTTCTCCCTGAACACAGCACATTTTTATTTACTATTTACTTATTTACAAGCACAACAGAAAATCTTGCCGTACACCCTTTTCATTTAGCTTATTCATCCACTTCACGAGATTAAAGGTTGCTTATATGTATTATGTAGTAATTACACACATACATGGTACGGTTCATACAGCTTCGCTGTGGATATTTTTTTTGCCTAGACGAAAAAGCATAATTTTTTTGCACTTGCTCGTCCACTTTGTTGGTCATCCTTATTCTTCGTCATTTTCATCTTCTACAGAGAAAAACTGCACGTACGATGTGCATTGTAAGTTTACAACGTGCAAAACAAAAAAGGGATGAGAAAAGGCTGGGATCAGAATGAATATTTTTTTACTTATTACCCCATATTATACTATTACAATTACATTACAGAGAGAAGTGAATACTAAAGTCTGGTTTTTAAGAACGAAAAAAAGTAAAATAGTCGCGTTTTGTGGGTAGCACTTTAGTCCGTAGCCTTTTAGTAAAGGCGACAAAAATTCAAGCTTTTTATTCTTCTTCTTACAGAAAGAACACAGAAGTTGGACTTCATTGCTGTAAAATGTGTGTGAGAAGAAGAGGCATTTAACAAAAAGGAGAATTCAGGTTGACTCAACCTGCTCCTCTCCTTTACCATTTACTTACGATTAGAGAATTTTTTCGAAGGCTTCTTCTCTCCTCTCAATTTTTACTCTCGCATCCGTCTACAGAAGAATTGGGGATTTGCAGTGGAAAACGTGTTTTACACCTGACTCCTCTTTTCGCAATAAGCACTTTCGTATTAAAGAGATTCCTCTGCAATTAGTAAATGAATACGGTGACGGTATGACGCTGCCCTCTATATAAGCCGTAGTATTACAAAGTTTTTTTTTATTATTTTCTCAGCCGCTTTTACTCACTCATTCATTGTATGGCATTCATAGCTCATTGCTTTTTGGTCAGTATCCTCGTCACAATCATCATCATGATCATCATCGCTAACGTTATGATCAAGCGTAAAACTTGTAGTGGGTCATTCAATACAAGAATGAGCGAAGCAGGCTGAAATGCTGATGGCTGAGAAGGAGCCGAAAACTTCTTCTTTTTACCTTCAGCCACAGCCACACTCATCTTAATTCAGTTCAGACAGAGAATGAAAAACGGGGGTGACCTCATAATCAACTATCATCCCACATAACATCAACATCGCTCACAAATGATCCCGTCCACCTGAAGATGCTGCTCGGTGGAGTGTAATAAAAGCAGTATTATTACAAAAAAGATGCACTGCTGAATTCAACTTTTCAAAAAAAAAAAATTATTAATACTTATCGTTCATTACATCGGCATCGTATTCACATCATCGTATTGACACAATGAATGAATAATGCCAATTGCTAGTGTGTGCGTGTAATAATCTCGTGGAGATCGTCCTCTGAATATTTTTGCGGTGATACTAAACTTACGTAGCAAGTGAAGGGAAAAACGTCACGTTTTACTAATTTCTTGCAAAAAAATTTCAGTTCTTATCTTTACTTAACCATGACGAGTGCGAGAGCGAAGCCCTGCAAAAAAAATGAATGGGGAAATGATGCGAAGCTGTTTTTTTTTACTTGATGAATGAAAAAATGTATGGCTAGAGCTGGTTGTAGGAGGGAACGTAGAAAAATTGCAGCTTTAGCTTTCCTATAGAAAAAAAATCAGTCAATCGATTTTGACTTTTTGTGACTTGACATGAAGTCCTTTTTGCAAAAAAATATCAAAAAGCACATATTTCTCCTCCTTTATGACATATTACACAAGATTGCATAATTTTCATCAAGAAACGAGTAAATAACTATTTTTTTTGTTAGAAAAGCTACATTTTTATACACGATTATACTTATCTCTCGGAGCTTTGAGAACGGTACTCGCAGAAAAAAACATCCCATTACAGAAGCAAACTGAGATACTACTGCTGCACTGAACTTTTACATTTAGAGAAGCCATTTTTACAGCAAAAACACTATTTTTATGGACTTGATCAAGTTGGCATGCACAGAAAATGACTTATTTCCTACTTGTTCTTGATGCTTTTGTTGTTCCTGTTGTGGGATGGAGAAGAAAAAATGATAAAAAACGATAAAATAATAGCGGGATACCTACCTATATAACAAGCCTACGATTACCATTTCTCTGAATCATTTTTTGAAATAGTTGCATGACTTATTGCTCGTTACGTACTGCACGGTAGGAAAGAAAAATATTTTTTTTTGTACATTTTGCGTACTTATACTTCCAACTTCGGAATATTGTCATTTTTTTGAATGGATTCTTGCTCAGGTTCATCACTCAGTGCAACAACGGCAGAGGAAAAAGGAATGAAATTGCAATATTAAAAAAAGAGAAATGATATATGGCAAGTTTTTTCCCCATTATTGAAGCTTTTTTTATGGATTTGCCAATAAAAAGATACGGGGGAGGTCCGGATTATGATGATGATTACTGTGGTACATGCATAATGCATGTTTAGGTCTACTGTGAGTAAAAAATACGTTTTTGGCATGTTTTCTTGTGTGAGTTCTTAAATGTCAACTGTCGCTTTTAGTGCAGGGTCTATGTCATTTCACATACTTTGGCTGTGACTGTTCCACCGAGAGCTAGTATAAAAGAGGGAGCGAGATGGGAGTGAAGTCATCAGAAAAGTATTTTTTAAAGGATTCCCAAAGGAGCCTTAGAAAAAAAAATAGGGTAAGGGCTAAAAAGAAGAGAGAGAGGATAAAAGTGTAGCATGCGAGCTTTTTGCTAAAAACTCCACAAAAGCGTAAAATTAAGGTCCCTTGATGAGAACGAGAAAGGGGCGGACGAGGGTAGTGGGAACAAACACGAAAATAAAAGTCTGGGGAGAGTTGCACTGATTTTGTCGGAGAATGGATAAGCAGAGTCGGGAAATGTCATTAGAATCCTATTAAAAAAAGCTGTGTACTGGTGAAGGACGATAATACGCTCATATCATACGCGATAACGATAATAACGACTTTGTCTTTCTAATAAAATAGATCTCGAGGAACATAAGCGTAAATCCCGGAGTAATAAGTGAGTGAATAAAAAAGGGGTTTAGAAAAAATATATATAGAAATTTTGCGCTGACTCAACCGAAAAGTACAGAGCGAAGGGAAGAGAGACACAGAGTTAGTGGCAGGACTGAAAAGGAAAAAAAGGACTGTGACTTGTGTGAGCGGTGAGCTGTGTGCTTTGTTGTTGGAAGCGAGAGCTAGGTCATCATTACGAGATAAATGCGCCATGCGAGTTTTCCTTTTTTCCAGGAATTAAAAGATGAGAGCCTTGATAGCTTACCGAGAGTTCGAGGTTGAGTTGACTCTCTTCCAACCTCCCTTTTTGAGTTGAGCCTCAGCTTAACGTTTTACGTACATTTTACATTTTCGCTTTGATTGAAATAATGAAATGAGATGA
Source organism: Acrocyrtus sp. NNG-2020 (assembly GCA_027744115.1). Taxonomy (NCBI): domain Eukaryota; kingdom Metazoa; phylum Arthropoda; class Collembola; order Entomobryomorpha; family Entomobryidae; genus Acrocyrtus; species Acrocyrtus sp. NNG-2020. Next base: position 24,911 of record JAHZND010000397.1, read on the forward strand.
TTTATCGTTGACATTCACCAAACATGCTTTTTTAACAAGATTATCCTCAACTACTCCAACACAAACCTCAAAGAGGTTGTTTTGCAAAAACCTCCCACCTAAAAAAATATATATCTCTGGCCCTGGTTGCTTACAATCTAGTCGTATCTACCCCATGAAAAAAGGTACCTTAACCTAAAACATAATTCCTCTCAGGACTACGAAACTCGTCGTCATCATCTAGACTTCTTTATTAAATTTTCTTCTGGGAAGCGCTCTTCTTCCTTTACATTTTCACCATTATTCCTCTTTTGCTATTACTTTGACGGAAATTAATTTTTACCTGAGTGCTACACCAAGAAAAGGAGGATTTTTTGAAGAAGATGTTTTAATTTTTCTCCTCAAAAACTTATTGACTTAACCTGTCCTTTTTTTCCTAGTCAATTTTCACCAGAGAAATAACAACTTCATGACTCCATTATAAAAATATAAAAACTGGTGATTCTTCTGCACAGTGGTACATGTCTCAGAAAATTGTTGCTGCGTCAAGATGAAAAAGAGATGAAGAGCTCAAGACACACAGAGCGAAGGTGATGATGATATCCACACCAAAATATATTTTTTATATCTTTTAGTAAACATTTTTCTCTGCGAGAAATGCATGGAACGTGCAAAATGATAGGATGGAGAGAGAGGCACTCAACCAAGCATGCAGTAGTGGTTTACTATAAGGTCATGCTTTGATGAGCAGGTAAGTAAGCGGTAAATTTTTTTCGATGTTTTCATCTAAAAACATGTACAAACATAACATACAAAATATTAATGATGTGAGAAGAAGTGGTGATTGCTAAAAAAAAGTCGATATATCGCTTCGCTAAAGAAAACAAATAAAACTCTTTAGGATTACATGACTAAACAGCGCCAGAATAGAAATGAGCCATGATACCCTTCGCTTCGTATTTAGCTTTTTAGCTTCAGCTTCTTTGAACGTAATCGAAGCTGTAATCTGGTCCTTGAAGATATAAAATGCGTTTTTTTTCTTAGAGGGACGCATGACAATTTAAGGAGATATATCGACTTTGCGAAAATTATACAAAAAAAAACAAAAACTTTTTTTTTCTGTTTAGCCTTTTTCCCTCAGTCCCAAAACACTTAGACTAAGCATTATACTTTTTTTTTCGCAAAGAAGGGCAAAAAAAATTTTTTGCGAGAAAAGACACTCGCCTCTACAAAAAAGAGCATCTTCATCCTTCTCTTGTCCTGTTTATTTTAGACATGAAAGCTTACATTAAATTTAAATAAGGCCATTAATAAACTCGCATTGACTGAAGAGGAGCCATAATATTATCTAACAGGTAAACAGCCCTCTCATCTCCATCTCCATCCCATATACCACCACCCCCGACGGCGGTTAAAAAAACTTTTTTTTTTCTTATTTTTATATATTTTTTTGGCATGATCCTCTTCAGTAGGTAGTCAGCTAGAGAGATACATAGGTACGAACGGAGAGCCGCGCAGAAGAGTACCGTTTTTGGCCTTTAGTCGTTAATCTTCTCCCCTTAAGAGTCCACTGTGCACACACATCTTTTATACCTTGTCTCCTATCATAATCATCAAAGTCAATAAATCAATTTAGAATTGACGATGACGGCGACGTCAATCCAAGATTGTGCGATTTTTTCCATTTTGCCAAAAAAAAGAAACAATGCGCGCTTTGGCTTTACTTTATTTTTATACTACGCGTCTTATATATTTTTTAAAAGTCCACATCCACATCCACATCTCGCCTTCTAGTGCAGAATGCACTTGTTTGCTTGCTTTTTTGTGCAATATTATATGGATGTAGGTAATAATAATAATGATAATGGCGATAATAATGGTAATAACAATCACATGATGATGATAATGGAGTATACATGAAACTACGTGAGCTTGTGCTAGCAAAAAAAGTGCAATATGGACTAAGCTCTCTTATACTGTTCTGTTCCTCTTTTATTATAGCTTAGAGCGAGGAGATGCAAAAAAAGAAAATAGTTTGCTTTTTGAAAGCAGCTTCAGTCAGCACGAGATGATGATGGCGAGAGCATAATTTTTGTGACAAACGCGGTGAATGGGATGATGCCATATGCTTTCCGTAAACAGTAAAGGATGAGCTTATTTACAAAGCTTTTGAAGAGTTTGAGAGTTTTTGGCTGAGTTTGCCATAAATAAAAAAAAAAGAGTGTAAAGAAGAATATTTTTTTTTAGTTTTTGTTTTGAAATGCAAAATAAGGAAAAGTGTCGATTTTAAGTGGACTAGTAAATCATTGCATGATTTTTGTATTAGGTAACGGGACACATTTATGTTAGCTCAGGTTACTCACTTGCTTGCTCTACTCTGCTTAATGTTTATGGAGTGGAATTTCTGAGCAGAGATTTTTTTTCACTCGCCGCCTACTCTCCTGACCTCAGAGCTGCAGTTTAGTTGAGACAAGGTAGGTAAAAAAAATATTAGTTGGCGGAGGGAAAATTGAATAATTTTTTTATAACTAATGCCAAAGTCAGGAATATAAAAAATAATTCCTTTTTTTACTTATAAGGAAGAAACTCAGATCTCAAACTAAAAGTTAAAAAAGGGTTTCTAGAAGAAGTTGAAAGAGAGAAGGGAAAAAAATGTTAATCGGCTGAGTAATCTGATCAAGATGATGATGAGCAATGGAAGGATGACGAGATGTGAGTTTGGATCTTTGGATTGAATGTGATGTGAGGCAACACTTGCCTTCATCTTATCTGGATTGTGTATCAGGAAAAAAAGGTATTTTTGTACGTTACCCTTCCCCCTTCAAAATCAAGCTTTTGCTTATATCTTATCCTCTCCAAAAATAACATTATACTAACGGGAAGCGTGATGTCAAAAAGATGTAACTAGATCTTGTAAGATTGGGATGCAGCAGGTAGGAAAAGGCACAAGAAGAGAGGAGGGAAAAGTCGACTTAAAATTCTACACGAAACCTTGAAACATTGACAACTTATCTTTTTTTTCTTCAGGAAAAAAAACTTTTTTCTGAAGGGACAAAGATTATTCTCTTCTCCGAATTATTTCCAACAAAGGACAAACTTAAACTGTTGCAAGTTTTTGAAGCGGTGAGGAGGATCGGAGAGGGAAAATAAATCAAAAATTTAAATATTTAAAATGATTCCAGAATAAACTTCTTTTACAGATTCCCGATGGATTTCCCATTCTCATCGTCATCGTCATCATCCCCGTCGCCAGCTAAAAACTTGCTACTTGCTTCATATCTCCAGAAACTCCAGTTTTTAAAGGATTCCAAAAACTTTTTCTCCTTCCGACGACCACCTACTATTGCCACCCAACACAAAATAGACACCTTCCACCTCCAAAAAACAGTCTGTCGCCTTCTCTTCTCACCCTTTTCTCTCTGGATCCACTCCAGTTTACTTTGTTAAGGACGTGCCTTAATCATCATCTTATTTTCGGAGGAGAAGAGGAACAAGAAGGGCGCTGGAGAAAAAATGAGTGTCAACTCGCACTCCACTCACTTTTCCACTCCAGCTCATTCCCACTATATATTTTTCCCCGTGTTTGAATAAGAAATGGGAGGAATCATTAGTCATGCAGGAGGGAAAAAGGGATAGCAACAAAAATAATCTGCCTTCCGTGTGTACCATGTACCAATACACAAAGCCAAAAAACCTTTCAATTTTCTTTGTCTTCTTACGAAAATCTAATAAAATACTTTTCTACTCCTCTCTCCCTATGCCCATACTCTTGTCACCCTGTCTCCTTCTCCCAATAAATAAAAAAAGGAACATCCTAAGTAGGAAGGGGAAGTAGACG